>CM034152.1:679857035-680114729 GCA_019776745.2 Taxus chinensis
GTATAGGAAGTTACTCATGGTAACTAAAGATACGCAGACATACGACGTCATCCCTAGATGAATCCGTGTGTCTAGTTACCTTTAGTCCTCCAGAGTCACTTCGTATGCGTGATCACATTCCTATCCCCATCTAATAACTTAGTATCCAGCTTATGTAAACTTGATGATTTAATTCGAGAGGGCATTGTAATGTCAGCTATAACATTGTGTCGTCATGAAGGCCCCACCTTCATGAAGACAATATATTGTAGTTGGCGTATGTCAATGTCCTGCAGAATCCTCTCATTGAGGGTACACATCCAGCTCAATTGTGATTTGGTTATAATCTTAGTATTTAAGATCAACTTTCAGCAGCCACGCTGATCCTTTATCCTTGTTCTTGTTCTTTCAGTTGTATGTAGCTAAGAGAGACTTAATCGTCTTTCTAGCTTAATACGCATTTCATCCTTCATACCAAAGGGTTTCCTATTCACTTCTTGGTTCCTTGCTTAATCTTTGGAATAGCAGTCCATTATCGATAACTTAATAATTTTAACCTATTAAACTTAACCAAGTTTTCCACAATTGTAAACAATTCGAATTCCATCTTCTTAGACATCATTTAAATGAGGGTCTAACTCTAAATGAATTTATCCATTTATCCTCCTTAACCTTACTTAGTTAAGGTTGTTAACAATAGATATGATTTCCCATATCTTATTTTCTGAATTAAACATTGAGGCCTATTAACGGAGTCCGAATTACAAGGTTTGGCTACTCCTAAGTTGTTTGATATTCCTTAGCTTTCAAGCTAATCCCAAATACCTTTCAATTAAGAGATCATGTTTACCTAAATCCTTTTTGATGTCAATTTAAAAATTCATCTTAACCCAAGTATGAACTAATTGGCACATTTCAAACGTAAAAGTTGCATTTAGGTAAAGAATAGATGTTATTCCTTTGTAAATCCATCCATTAACATTTGAATAATTCCAAATCAAGGAATAATGTTATATTCTCAAACTGTAGTCAACAATATCAAACTGATACAGTCATTAAAATATCACACTCGTACTTGTATTCCTCCAACGGCTTTACAATCTATACATTTTCCAGTCCAATGACTGGACTTTGTTTATATAAAACAACATTACAACTCATAAGTTAGAAGAATGTAATTTATTCTTTTCTCATTTCCTCGTAGAGGAGTAATAGTTATCAATTACAATCCATCTTCAGTCAATCAAAAGAAGTATCAGAAAACCACCATGTCTTCATTTATACTCAAGTTCCATCTGTAAAATTACTTGCATAGGTCATTTCATTGAACTGAGCATATTAAGAACTTGTCATTAAAATGAAGTGCTTTTAATTAACTGTCTCAATAAAAGAACCCTGCTTTTATGAAACGTTAATATGAACATCATTCAATAATTAAGTATTAAAAAGGATGGCCAGCATAACAACTCAATCATCTAATTACCCTCCCAATCAAAAAAGATAGGAATACTGCCCTCTTTCCCAATAATTACTACAAGAAGTAATTTCCTTCAAACAGTTCCAGATTACAAACATCTGTAAGATCTAATAACACAATTATGCATATTGTTGGTTCTAACATAATGCTATCAATTCAATTCCCTTACATTAGTTATAATTTCAAAGGATAAAATTGACTGAAAATATAAACCGGATTACTTTCCTTTCCATTCATGCGACCCATTTGATTTCAAGCAATCAAAAACTGATGAGAAAAGTAAACAACAATAAAATGTAGATGCTTAAACCAAAGCAATACAAATTCGTTCCATAACGATTATAGATTTCCAATTGTATGAGAGAAGAAATGAACATTAATTCAATTATCCATCCACACTCCCTTTCCCTTTCCTCATGACTGTACTAAGAATTTAATCCAACGTGATGTCAATCAATGATAACAGTCCAAAGAGAAGTAAATAAAATCAATATCAAATAATAGAAAGAAGAATCATATTACTTCTTCTCGCTGTCTAACCAATATCCACTATTTAGAACAGACATAATCCAATAGTATGATTCATTATGATTAGTATACTTCAGTATCCCAAAAAAATCTAAGCACAGTCCATTTCCTTTTAAATATTTCACTCTACAGACATTCACGTCTAGGTATAAACAAGCAAGATTGTACAACTAGTTTTATCAGCAACGTTTCATCAAAAACAAGCATTTCAGCTAGACCTGAATAGCAAGAATGTATAGCTAGCTACGAAATCATTTGTTTCACCTTATTGGTAAAAAGATTCATTTTCAACATTCAAGGTAAGAATCCCACTTCAGTTCGGTCTTGATGAAACAACAAGAAGTCTAGAATGCAGTTGAATATATCACATATATATACATATATTTCATCATCGAGTCTAAAAGAGACTGAAATAGTAAACTCTATTCCATCTGTAGATACCCAGATACTCAGTCTAGAATTACGTAAATAGTTCCTGAAACAAATTCTTTCACTGATTTCAAAACCAAATACGGAGGCATTAATCGTTTTAAAATTGCGTAAGAGTAAAACGATGAAACAAGCCCACTGTCCCACAAATTTGTATTCTATGCGTTGTAATACAACCAGAGAGAAATAACTCACGCACAGTTCCATCAAGCATTCTCATGTTTGTTTTTTAGACCATTCATGCATAGAACTCAGAAAACAATCTACATATCACTATCACTTCCATCAAACCGAACCCATAATGCCAATGAAAACCCAATTACCATTACTTTCAGAATTTAAAATAGTAGAAAGAGAAAAACTCGTTTCCTTAATAATTTCAGTAAAGAAACACTCATTTCTTCAAAATACACAATATACCCCAAGTCCGTTCGTTTTATAATGACAGCTCAAACTAAAGGTCATATCGAATCCTTTATCCTTCCATTTTTACAAGACTGCACAAAACTCAGAAAACAATACTCACATCTTTGGTACATTCACCAACTCGAATCCATAATGGGTAATAGAAATGATTACACAATACTATCAATGCAGATTCATACAGCAAGAATAGATTCATTTCATTTACCCATTTTGCAAAGAAATATTCAAGTCGCATACAACAAAGAAAATGACTCAATCCAGAGATCATTTCATTCAAAACAACAACATCATTTAACTAAATCACCCCTCATAAGAGAAGGGTTGTTTTAATGAGACGTTTAAACAAAAGAAAATGGTTTAAGGAGAAGGGCTTAACATGCCTGTATATTTTTTTTGTGGTTAGAAGAAAACTGCGTCCACAGGAGCTATTTCTCTCCATGGCATCCACAGCAAGGCTTTCCCAATAGTCCACTAACTTCCTCAAGCTCAAAAATAGCTGTGGCTATTCCAAAAACAACAACAATAACCAAAACTAACAGTAGGTTCGACAGAACCATGAAAAAAAATGCAGAGCAACTAAAAACCCGATTGCAAACAATGACAAACAAATTTTTTCCTCTATCCTCTTTCCAAGGAGAGCTGGTCGCTAAGACCAAGGTCATTGAATGCATTGAATGATTGATTTTTCCTCATTCCTCACGCCACCACCGACTCTGGTTGGCGAGTTTCCTTTTTCAAATTTTGCATGTAATTATTTTTTAGCCACTTAGCTAGTTGGATGCCTCCAATTTTTTCTTGTTCCCGCCAAACTTGGTGCTGAAACTTGTAAGGACATTATTTATCGTCCTATAAATTTCTTACCTCCCCTCCCTTTATCCTTTCCATCCACATGGGTCTATGCGTCCCCTTCCTTAGGTTAGGATTAGTTTAGGATTTTAATAGTCCATATCTAGGTCATCCGCCTAGTTCATAGGTTAATGGAATTTATATCTATTTTCTCCCTTATGAAATCTAAAATCCATATAGGATAGTAGTTAGGGTATAATATAAAACTTAGGGGTTGGTTAGGGTTTAATCCCCTAATATTTAATTAACTAGTTTCCATATCAAGTCTCATTAGCAATCACACAAGCAATAGTAACTTTTGTCCCAAGTATCAAGTTACAGCAAACAAGGGTCTAGATCAGCAACACATTCCTCTAAGATCAAAAGATGTGTCTTAACATATTTATCTTCATTTCAGCAGTTACAACATTATGAAAAGTAATTACCATGTTAACTTACAAAAATCAAGGTATTACATAAGATGACTATCAGAGGTTGCGAGATGCAGATCTGACTCGGAAGCATGTTATTGATCACTAGTGGGAGGGGAGTGCTTGACCAGTTATACTTTAGAATATGCCATTTTGATGTATTCTTGCACAAAATTTGTGAGTTCAAGTTTCTAAGGGAGCCTAGAGGATCATTTTTGTGTTTTATTCCTTTGGCTATGAAGATCTTGGTCATTACTTTGAGTTTGGAAGCATTTCCC
Organism: Taxus chinensis; assembly: GCA_019776745.2. Classification (NCBI taxonomy): domain Eukaryota; kingdom Viridiplantae; phylum Streptophyta; class Pinopsida; order Cupressales; family Taxaceae; genus Taxus; species Taxus chinensis. The sequence goes on from CM034152.1 coordinate 679,861,409, forward strand.
ATGGTCAGGTAAAGCTTCTCTTAATGTTGGGAGAGGAAGTTAGGGTGGAGAAAGATGGCAGAAATTTCAGTTGAGAAGGAAAGGGAGGAGAGATGACTCAAGTATACTGAAGCTTATGAAAGGGAGATAACTAGACAACATGAGGTTACAAGTGTGATGGATCTATGTAGGCAGACATTGTGGGAAGGAGTTGAGGTTCATGCGTAGAGGATGTGGATGTTGAGAAGTTTGTGCTACCCCATCTTGGAAAGCATGGGAGACAGGCCCCTTCAGCTTCTAATGAGAGTTCATCACATGGAGAAAGAATATTTGTTGGCACACATCTGAACCCACCTAGTGACCAACCCCTGGTACTTGGTTTTCCAAATCAAGGGAGAAGTATTGTTAACCTAGTTAGTATCAGTGGGAGTGATTGATCGCTGCTTAGGAGATATAATTTTTCGTTTGGAACATCCATGGCTATGCAAGCTATTCATGTATTTAGGGGAATATTTAGACAAGTTGTAAGTACACAAGATTTGGGTATTGTATTTGGGAGTGGCACATGACATGCAACCGGTAGTGGGAAAATATCACAAACCATCGATGCGTAGTTTAGTGGGACACTGGGAACAATAGGTGTGACCTCTTTTGGTCCTTTTTTGACTATAGAAGGTGGATTTGATGGGTTAGGAGAACAATACCTGGTGGATCTAGTGGATCTGGTGGGTCAAGAGGAAACATCGGAGGGAACCAAGGCTCTGGATTGGGAGTAAAAAGGGTCCTAACCACCTCCCTAAGTGTTTTTCAAGATGTCTTTACACTTACCAGATTATAGGGGTATTGAAGATGCTACAGAGCATGTACACAAATGTAAGTTACTATGGCATGTGAAGGGGATCACTACCCTAGAGCGGAAGACAATTTATTTTGTAACAATGTTGCAAGGGTGCGTGCATATTTGGTATAGGAATTATGAACCCCATCAGACAGTGGTAGAATACACTGCATTGAAGAATTTTTTCCTCATAGAGTTCCATATCCTAGAGTTCAAGAAAAAGAGCATTAGGGCTCTGAAGGAGATCCAACATGGAATGGAAGAGAGTGTGCAGGAGTATGATGCATGTTTGAAGACTCTATTTTCAAAGCTATCCTATGACATTCATCCTTCTCAACATGCTACATGTTTTTTCGGAGGATTGATAACACCATTTATAAGGGTTCCATCACACAAGACTTTCACAGACCCGCGTGAGGAATTGGAAGCTTCCCTACATGCTAAAGTTGTTAGGAGCATTGACACTAGTGTTAGTCCTTTTCTGGAGGCTCAAATTGTTGTAATGGCCAAGAAGTTGGAAAAGCTATCAAAAATTCAGCGCATGAGGTTTGTAGTGGTATTTTTTGTACAGACTGTGAAGTGGAGGGATATGCAAAGGATATTTTCCCTCAAAATTTGGTGCGTGCTATGGCAGTAGACTATGATATTTTCCATGGGGATCATGATGCAAGTAGATGCCCTCTACTCCATCATGTAATCCGTAAGAATGTTTCTTACTATTGCAAGATTTGTACCTCTACAACCCATGATACCAAGGATTGTAGACTATTTAATCGAATCCATGATGCTATTGATCTAGGTGTGCACTACACTAGCCTTGCAAGCATATCAAAGGATGATGACCATCATTATGAGGGGCACATAGATGGAGGGACATGTAGAAGAGGTTTTCACAGAGGATTTTTTGGTTGTAGTAACCTCGGTGGAGGACGAAGTGAGTTCCTATAAGGAACTTGTTATGATTGTGGATCTACAGAGCATTAAAAATACGAGTAACCTAATCTGTTATAATGCTCATGGTGTGGAAAGAAGCACAAGTATGAGGAGTGTCTAGAAATTTATGATCATATGAACCAACAACACCAAAAGGACAAGAACACTGGGATGGTGAGCATTAAGAAGGCTGATTCACAGTGGATGCCATGAGTGGCATGTGAGTTAGGGATATAACTTATACTAGTGATGACGTGAGTAGAGGCCGCATGTGTCAAGGAGATGCCAAGATCAAGGAAACTATTTTCAAGAGAGGAAGTAGTACATGGAAAGTATCCAAACCTTTCTCATCAAAAAGAAGTGTATCAAGAGAATATGGATGTCATTCAAAGTTTACAAGGAGAGATCTAGTGTCTAAAGGAGTAGTCTAATAAGTAGGAGCAAAGAAGGAATGTTGAGGCTCTGTAGAAGGACCTGGATAAAGTCAAAGAAGTGTGCAAAATGTTAAGGCAAGAGAATATAATTCCCTTGCTAGGAGAATGGCTGAGAGAGAAGGTACCACGCGTTAGAGTAGAGTGTGAAAGGTAGGTTTTACATGTAAACCTTCCTCCTTATAGCCTTAAATATGACAAGGAGATTACTTTTAATGCAGTTGTTGACGTGTGGCTTCTGAGAAATATCCTCATCAACATGAGAGTAGGGGTAAATGTTCTTACTTTAGATCCCTGGAATCAAATGGAGAGGCCCGCATTACAGCCTTCTTTGAATGTGTTGTATATGGAAAACAAGACTAAGGCAATGCCCATTGGAGACCTTAAGGATGCATTTATCACCATTCAAGGAGTCAAGATCACTAGAGACTTCAAAGTCTTGGACACTTTCCGAGGAAGGAAAATTTCCCGCATTGTTTGGGCACCCATGGTGTTATAAGAACAATATTGACTTGCGGTTTAACAAATGGTATATCAGTTTTGAGAAAAAGGAGGAAAGGGTGGTCATTCCTTTGACAGATGGGAATTCAGCACCCTATACTAATCCCTTAGGAGAAAAATCTTTTGATAGAATCTATGTGCACTCCATCAGAGATCCTGAGATAATTCACCCTAGGGAGGGAGTTATCCAATTTGAAGATACTCAGTCTGTGAGTGATACCAATAGTGTGGCATGCGATAATTGGGCACATGGGACTTATGAGTTAATTAGGTGATAGTTAAGAGAATCTGTAACAAGGGTGAAAAAGGTGTTCTCATTCAAGCACCTAGGAGGAAAGAAGTTTCCAAGTTACTCTGGGGGACATACCCTGAAAATTTCTTATGAGACATAAAATATCAGTGGGAAAATGAGAATGAAAGAAGAGGAGTGCTTAGTTACAACCTGCTCAAAACTACAGCACGGTGGTGGGATACACATCAAGATAACCTCCTGGAGTGATGTGAGGTGAGGATTACATTTTATATAAGGTTCTCCAGGAGCAATGCGCCCACGGTCATACAACACTACCATGGTAAAGAGACCACGTCATTCCATATACAAGCATGTAAGAAGGCCTAAATGGGAAGTGCAGAAGAGTTGCCACCTTCATTATGGGTGTATAAGTTTTATTCCACATTACAAGGCTACGCACGCTTGGTACGTTCATTCAGATATGCATCGTCAAATGGGTAATTGGCAAGAGTTGGTAGTTGATCTCATTCAAACTTTCGAATATAGGAGTACCAAGCCATCAGTGGATAAGGCGTTGCAAATGATCAAGCACCTTACAATGGGAGATAGTGCTATGGCAGAGGATAGGCTACTAGAATTGCTAGGTGATACTTCTGTGGAGATGCACCTTAATGAAGAAGAATCAAAGGAGCTAAAACTTGAGCACGTGTGCATGGAAAAAGAAAAAGCAAAATGGCTATGTAATAGACGGAGAAGAGATGGAGACTTTAGACGATAAACATTTGGAGGGTACATGCGAGGTCATAAATAGCGCTAATGAGTGAGCATGCACCCACCACGAGCCCTTAAAAACAAATAAAGTTAACATTGGGATGGAAGCAGAACCTAAGGAAGCTATCATCGGTGACTATTGGTCAGAAAAGGAGGTTTCAAATATCATTGACCTGTTATGTGATTTCTAAGATTTGTTTCCTCACACATACCCTAAACTCAAAGTCATTCACCATTCATTGGGGAGATGAAGATCAAGTTGAAGGAAGGTTTGTGACTGATTCGGAAGAGGCCTTATCATATGAATCCAAATTTACACGTACGGGTTAAGGAAGAAATAGAAAAAATGATAGCATTTGGTATCATTGAGGTAGTGGAAGAGTTAGAATGGATAAGCCCAATGGTTATCAGTATTAAGAAATACAGTAGGATAATAATTTGCATTGACTATATGGATTTGACTACAGTGTCTGTCATTGATCCTTTTCCAACTCCCTTTATTGAAGAAATTTTGGAAGGAGTAGCCGGGTGTGAAGTCTACTCTTTCATGGATGGGTTCTTAGGGTACCACCCAGTCAAGATTGCAAAGGAAGACTAGAGAAAGATAACTTTCACCACCGAATGGGGAATTTATTCCTACATGGTTATGACTTTTGGATTAAAGAATGCACCTACTATTTTCTCGTGCATTGTAGTACAAGCATTTCAAAACTTCAAACATAAGTTTCTTTAAGTTTACCTGTATGACTGGACTATGTATGGATTGGTGAAAGATCATAGTGACAACTTAAGGATGATGTTTGAGAGATTTTGATAGCTGAGGATATCCCTTAACATTAAGAAATGTGTCTTTGTTACTCTATTTGGAACCCTGTTAGGACACATTATATGCAAAGAAGGATTGTTAGTAGATCCTACTAAAGTTACACTTATTATAGGATTAGTAAAGCCTACTAGTCAAAGTGCAGTGAGTGGATTCCTTGGGCATATGGGGTATTACATGAATTAAATCAAAGGAAATGCCAAGATTTCCACACCCTTAGAAGAATTGTTAAAACACAAGAGTGCCTTTCATTGGGGAGAGGCGCATCAGAAGGCATTTAACACTTTGAAGGATAGGCTTGTCATGGCACCCATATTACATTTTCCTTCTTGGGATAAGAATTTGCATGTGCATGTTGATGCCTCAAGGACAGCTATGGGAGTAATACTAGCACAACTTGGAGAGGTAATTGTTGATCATCCCTTACGCTTTGCAAGTAGAAAGTTGACACCAACAAAGCAGAATTAGACAACTAATGAGTGCGAAGCATTGTCTATGATCTACACGTTGTATAAGTTTAGGTAGTATTTGTTGGTGACACCATTTATATTCTACAAAGACCATATGGCATTGAAATAATTGGTCAACAAACCCATTCTATAAGGGTGCATATATCGTTGGATCCTAATATTTCAAGAATTTGAGTTCACCATGGTCATGAAACTAGGAAAAAGAAATTTTGGACCTAACCACTTATCAAGGATTAATTCAGGAGAGGATGCATAAAGCATTAAGGATACCATGTCATATGCGTAACTATTTAGATTATAGCACGTACCCTCAAACTTGGAAGATATTGCATTATTCTTAAAAATAGGTGTGGCACCAGAAGGAATGAAGGCCCTGGAGAGAAATTAGTTAGCAATATGCATCACACCCTACATGTTGATTGGTGGGGATTTGTATAAGTTAGGTCATGATGAGGTTCTGCATCGATGCGTATTGGAACATGAGTGCATAGCCATTATGGAAGAAGTACATGGTGGGATTACTGGAGGACACTATGCAGGAAATGCTAAGGCGTGGAAGATTTTATTAGCTAGGATTTGGTGGGAAACCATCTACAAGGATTATATTGAGTTTTTCAATGCCTGTGACCATTGTCAGCATCTTGGAAAACCTAGAAAGAGGGATGAAATTCCTTTGCGACCAATAGCCAGCAATGAACTATTTGAAAAATAGGCAATCGACTGTGTAAGACCAATTATGTCAGTCGTTTGAAGGACAGGTTCATGGTATATCATCAATTGTACTAATTACTTGACATGGTGGGCAAAGGAAGTGCCTACAATGGATTGCACCATAGAGATATCTACTATATTTTTATGGGAAAACATAAGTAGTAGGTATCGTTTCCCTTTAATTTTAACAAGTGATGGGGTACACACTTTCTCAATGAAATAGTCAAAATTTTGCTAGCATAATTTATGGTGGCCCATCATAAGACTACCCCATATCACCCTCAAGCAAATGGAACTACTGAAGCATTTAACAAAAATACTAAGTCACACATTAACTAAGATCTGTGATGTTGTACAATAGGATTGGGATGATAAGGTATCAGTTGTTATCTGGGCATACAAGATAACATACAAAAGGTTAAACAAGGCCACATCGTTTCAATTGGTGTTTGGCATAGAGGTTGTTTTACCAGTGGAATTCATGTTACCTTCACTATGTATAGCGTGCGCAGGAGGGTTAGCTAATGAGCAAGTGATGGAGGAAAGAATTGATAAGTTAATGCAGTTAGACGAGAGGCGATCACTTACTAGATGGAGTTAGAAGACATAAAATTAAAGAAAAAAGGCATGGCATGATCATCATATCAAGAACAAGAAATTTGAGGTTGGTCATTTGGTGTTGTTTTATGATTCCAATTATATGCACCATCATGGGAAGTTGAAAGTCCATTATTTGGGACCTTACATCATCTTGTACATTCTTGATTCGGGCGGTTTCTAGTTATAAGCACTGGATGGGACGAGGTTACCAATTCACTTCAATGGGAGTAGGCTAAATCCCTACTATAAATAATTCTTCTTGGTTTTTGTAATAAGGTAGTATTACCAATTAATTTAGAATTTCCCTTTATGATTTTTCCTTTTCTTGTGTTTCCCTTTCTCATTACTTGTTCGTTTCATTTTGTTTTGCGCCTTATGCATAGATAACCAAATTATTTTGCTAAAAGTTGTGTATGTAGAGAGGACTGCGCATTTGTTTTAGTATGGGTGGAGTGATGCAAAGTATAGGCCTTTAATATAAATTTAAGCTGGATGTGGAAGTTGTGGTGAATGGCTCCGGTTGAAGGATGAAAAACATGTAAGGGTAGGAAACTCATAGAAAATAAGGTGGAAAAGAATGGTTAGTTTCAAGAAGGCTTTGCGGGAACTACATACATAAAGGATGAAGAGTGTAGGAACAACATGAGGCAAGCGAGGGAAAAAATTAGGTAAAGGACAGAAGAAGTGCCTTTGGCATTGTGGACATGCACGTAAGAGTCTTCGGGTAGGTTGGATTTTTGTGTGCCAGAAGGTTGAAAAAGGGTTTTTCACGTAGGATTTGGCACGTGGATAAAAGTTATTAAGATGACTTGGTGGAAAAATCTGCATTTAATGTTAAAGTATGTTGGTAGGTGGTATAACATTTAATGCTGGAAAGAAGAAAAAACTATAAATACAAGGTCGGGTAAATCACTTGTTTACTTGCATTTATGAAAAATAAAGAGATCTTGCAAACTAGGAAAATCTAAAGAGATATTTGTATGAAGAAAGGAGAATCCAAGAGATCTAAAGTGTGTGACTAGGGTAGATCCATAAACCAGTTTGGAAGGATTACACGGGCATGGGAAAATTGTTGAGGAAGTTTTGTCTTGTGGAAGGATTTTTCCAATTACGGTTTAGTGGCTAGGGCACAGATTTAGAAGGGTTTCTTCGTGAGGTTGAGCTTTGGGATTGGAAACAGTGTAGAGCAAAGAAATGGGGAAGAGGATTTTAGTGTTAACAATGACCAAAAGAATATCACTAAGGAAATTGACCTTTTCACCAAAGAAAACAAAGGGAAAGGGTAAGGGAAAGCATATCATTGTTTTCGCAAGCACCAATGAAGAATGGTACGTGGAAATGCAGTACCTAGATGGGGTATTTCTAGGAAAAGAATGGGAGTCACACCTGCAGAAGATGGATGTAATAAATTATAATCATCGGCATAAGCACAAAAGAGAAGGAGATGGATTTGGAGTTGGTTCACCTAACCAACAATAGGATGCCAGATGGAATGCCCATTTACAATGATGAAGTAAAGGTCAAACTAGAAAAGGCTAGGTTGTTGCAATTATATGAGTTACCCTACTTTCGCAAGCCTAAGTGTCTTTATCAATGGCTGATGTCATATGTTCATGAAGATCATTTTTATTTCACGGGGCACAAGATGCGTGTCACACCACAACTGATTTCTAAGTTCACAGTGCCTCAATTATGAAGGAGATATCATTGATGATGATTTGAGCAACAAGGAGGCTATCAAGGAGATTGTAGCCGCGTATGACTACAAGAAGGGTTTGAGATAATTTAAAATCTCAGAAATACCAAAAATAGTGATGAGGATGGCTGCACATGCTTGGTAACCAAGCTCAATGATCAAGAAATATGGATGCAAGTGAACAAGGCATGGCCGAATGTATGCCGGAAGATATCAGAAGGGGCCATCTACAACTTGTCTGCTTTCATCATGGATGAAATTATAAGCACCACGTAGGAGGGAGAGAAGATACTCTTTGGCAACGTACTCCTCACTATTGTGTTCTCAGAGATTAGAGTGTCTGACGGGCTAGAAATATTTATTTTAGAGTATCCAGAAGAGGATCCCTCTCCCACAAAGAGGATTTCAAAGTATAATTGTGAAACCATGACGGCTGCTCACAAGGCGCACCTGGAGAAGTGGTATAAGTGAATGTGTGATGCATTCGGGGATGAGTGGAGGATCCTAGAGTAGTTTCCCACTCTCATAAGTGGAGAGGTAGAATTTGCAGTGTACCAACACTTCTGCATTGGCATATTTAGGTTTATAGATGAGAACATGAGTCCGTGGTGTAAACTACCCTTCTCCTTCACCGCGTTATACTTCCAATCCAGAGTTAATCGATTCAAGGAGGCCAAGAGACTAAGGTTCAACCTTAGTGAGGTAGATGTAGACCATTGTGACCTTCGTCAGAAGCTAGTCTACCCAAATAAGTGCATGTACGTGGAGAGATATGTATCCCACAAGATCCAAATGATGAAGCCTTTGACACTGTCAATTACAGGAAGCACCGCAACAAGGGTGTACCTACGCATAAGGCAAAAGTTTGAAAAAGGAGCTTACTTAGAGAATGATGTTTTCATTCCTAAAGACCCCACATGAAGGAAGAAGGTCATGCCTAGAAAGAGGGGAAGAGAAGAGGTACAGAAGGCACCAAGTGTTCAAACTACTCATGTGATAAGTGCGCCGGAAACAAACGCTATGCCTAGTACTTATGTGTGGAGGAAGAAGTCCCTAGTGAAAGAAAAGACTCCAAAAGAAGAGGTGCTGGAGCACAAAGAGTCCCTCAACTAGGAGGAATCACCAAGGAAGACATCACTTTTCGAAGAAAAAGAAAGAGAAGAATCCCATACACTAGAATCCCCAGTAAAGAAGAAGTAAAAGGTGACAGATGATGTCGATTCAGAAGAAACAGAAGACCTAGATGCCTACATTGGTGACAAAGATGATAATGAAGATGAACCAAGAGGTGAAGGCCATCCCATCTATGAGATACATGATTCTGAAGAAGAAGGATATGAGGAGTATAATGAAGGAGATGAGGAAAATGAGGATGAAGAAGAGGCTAAGACCCAAGGCAAGGGGGTAAGTGAGGAAGAAGTTACAAAAGATAAAATGACCCTGAGTATCATGAAGGAATAGGTAGATGATGCCATAGAGAAAGAATTGGTGAAAATCATCAAGGACTTGGTGGAGTAAGAAGTGGAACACAACGTGGATGTGGTGATGAAGGAAGCTGAGGAGGAGAGTGTAGAAAAAGAATATGGAAGCATGAGAGGAGATCCTAGTTTGGTTGTAAGCTTTCCAAAGGCTGCATGCATGGGGAGGAAGAGCGCAGAAGCATCAAAAGTTCAAGGAATGGGCTACATTGATGATCCAAACAAGGTATTATGTGCACATGTCCAGAGGACCGTGCCAATGGAACAACTTATAGCCATGAATTCATTTAATGAGTAAGCTTAGACAAGGAAAATGTTGTCATGGGCATTTGAATCCCACATTGATGAGCCAAAATTTGAAGTAAGCCAAGGAGAATTGATGCAAGTGCCAAAAAAAGGGATGAACCCCTTGGTGAATGCTTAAATGTTTATCAGATGAAAAATTTGTAACGTGCTCAAAAAAGTATCAGTTGAGGTTGAAGTTAGGCTCTTCAGAAGAAATGACAGGGTAAAGTTCCTAGAGGCAGAGTTGGAGAAAAAGGAAGAAGAGCTCATTGAAAATACCAAGGCTCTGAAGCAAGAAGATATAATCAGTTCTCAGTTAAGGTGTGAGTTAAAAGATGAAAATTCAAGAGTGTGCAAGGCATACAAGAAAATAGAGATGATCATAGATGTCATTGTCTTAAAGCATCCAGACTTAACACCGCCTGTGCAAAAGTATGGATCATCCTTGGAATACCTAGAGGACTTAACCCATATACTCACCATGGAGAGGAGACCACTTTCCCTAGAATCAATGAAGGAGGTGTTGGTGTGGCAATATAATGAAAATAAGATGAAGGTGGTGGAGATTTTTTCCCATTACAACAAGATCCTCGCCGATATAAAAGCCGCCACGTAAGTTGTTGAGGCTTCCTGTGAAAACTATGTAGATAGAGATAGAATGGAAAGTATCCTAGTTTCCACCCATGAGGTAGAACCCAAGGAGTTCTAGGAGAAGAACAAAGGGAATAGGGTAGAGTGAGACAAGATCCTAGCTGAGGTAGAAAATAAATCAAAGGCCATTGAGACCTTGCGGGGCTCAATCAAGAATCGGCTAAAGGAATTGTACCCTCAAATCACTTTAAGGATGAATGCACTCGAGGATTTGGGAAAGAATTTGAAGGATATTGTGGAGATAATGAGTGCTAAGGAAGAGGAGCTTAGTTTTGAAGAAGTGAGCACCCTGGTGGGTGACCTCTGTCAGCAAGCACAGAACGAGGTTGACACTTGGGGAAAATTAGAAGCTGATTTAAGGAAGGATTTCACTCTCCTCCTCTAGAAGTAAATACATGTCCCCATTCTTTCATTTGTTTCCCCAATTCTCATTTCATCATTCTTCTATTCCAACCATCTATAAGGATCCACCATTCTTAAATTATTTACTGAAGAGTGTTTCCGAGGATGGAGAATAGGCATAGTGTGGGGTGATATTGGGCCGCAAAATATCAGCTAAGTATAAAAAGGCACATGGGCACGTGGGAACTAGTTAAAGAAGGGCATGTGGGTTGAAATCACGTAGGGAAAGGGTTTTGGAAAGGTTTCATAGAACACACGTGTGCTGTGTAAGGAAAAATGGGTTTTGTAATTAGCCACATTCAGCATCCCATGCAGCACACAAGAAAAACATGACCCTTGTGGATAAGGTGCCAGCCTGGCGACTATGGATCAAAAAGGGAATATTCTAGGCATGCATTGGAAGTTTTCAAAAGACATCATTGTAAGGAATGGAGGGCTCAGATTTTTAAAGGCATGCTTCCATGGAGGACCACTTCGACAATGGGCAACTGATCTGTAACTTCTGGAAGGCATAGTGGTGGGTGTTAAAGCTATATATACAAGCTCCTAGTAAAAGAAAGAGATATAGTAGATATAGTTGAAGAGAGGAAAAGCCCTCAAAAAAATAGAATGGAGGATGTTATGGGTTAGGATTTAGGAGAGCTCTGTGAGCACTTAGCACATAAGGGGATGGGTTATCATTTTTCTTTGATAATATGATGAGCATGATATAGTTCTGATGCATGATTTGGATCTACATAATTATATGAGGATATTTTATGAACTCAAGGGATGTAATGTGGGTTATTAACATTTGGTAGTATGAATATAATACTCTTTTATAGATCATCTGTGTTCAACACTTATGCATTTCCTTTCTGTATGAATCATCTATATGTGTTGCTTGTTATTTCTCTTACCTACATATAATGAGATGATAACTATTCCTAAGTTCATAAGAATGTGATTTAGCTCTTTTCTATCCTACATTTAATTATCTATTCTAAAATGATGCATTCTCACAAAACTCACATAAAGGAGAGACGTGGTGCATGTGCGTGCCTTGAGTGAGTGCCCAGTGCCCGCTGGGTGATAGGCTGACGCGCATGGGATTTTCCTATTCTATGAAGGGTATAAAAATGACTACAATGAGGCATTCAAAATGGCTCAGAAGCTTGAAACCCATGCTATCAAAGAGAATAAATTACAATTGCATAGCAAGGGTGCTCCCTTCAAATCAAATGACTCTTCTTCTTCTTTTAAATCACAAAACAACCATTCAAACAATCATTCCAAAGTGAAAGGATCTACCAAGATGGTAGTCTTGAAAGATGGTCCATCTCATCCATCCAGCCAACCAAAACCATCCTCTAATCTTTCACCTGTTTAGAAATTTCAACACAAGTATGAACATCGATGTTATAATCCCATAGGGGAGCCTTATTCCTTTATGTTGGAAAATTTGTTGAAATCAAGAGCTATTTTTATTCCACCAATCAAACCACATACTGGTTTCAATCCTTCCTGTCCCTTACTTGCATGGTATAAAGAAAATTACTATTGTAATAACCATCGTGTTAGGGTCCATAGTGATGGCAACTGTAAAACATTCCATAATATCATTTAACAAATGATAGATAATGGAGTTCTTGTTCTTGACAAGCCTAATGCAATGGAAAACCAAAACATGCACATCTTCAAAAATCCTTTCCCAAACCATAATCATACGTCAAGCCAAGCAAGTGAAACCTCTTACAACAATTTGCATGAGGTTCACACCATCTTTGATACAGTGTCATCTTCTTCTACTCAGTTTTCTCCCATCCCCTCTATTAAGGAAATCCTTGTGCTGAGCTCCTCTACCCACAGAGGAACCTATTCCTTCCACTCCTCTACCCATGGAGGAGCCAATCATATCTACACCTTCATCTGTAGAAGAGCTTACCATGTCCATGTCTCTTCTCACTATGGATTCTAGCACACTTGTTCTTCTACCCATGGAGGAATTGACTAAATCTACATCATTTCCTACCATTGAACCTATTTTACCCGCTCCTCTACCCAATGAAGAGATAAACCTATCTACTTTGTTTCCTAAATAAAATCCTACATCACTAGTGTTGCAATCTCCTCCACCCATAGAGGAGCCATTTGTATCACCCCTTTCCCATAAGTGATACATCTCCTAGGATCATCCAAGATCTTGTTGATCTCATTGCATCACTTTTTCCTACCACGTTAGAGGAATACATTTTTTTGGTGTCACTCAATTTAGAATTTTGGATAGGTTTCACAACCCACTCATTAATGTCTAAACATAAGTTATTTTCACAATTGGTAGATAAGTTAGATTACATTGATCATTCCATGCTCTGGGGGCACCTTTGACTTTCAGTATCTACTCAAATGCAAATGTCATCCATAGATACTTCTACCATCTATCCAAAAGTCTTCCAATGAACCAAGACCATAAAATCTAAACTAGTTGTAATTGATTCTATTTCATTAGCCTTGCCTTCACCTCAAACCACACCTTCACCTTAGCCTATACTTGTACCTAAAAATTTACCAGCACCAAAAAATTCACCTACACATAAACTCACTATTACATTAGGAGTGTTGGTGGTACCAAGTCTAACCCATCCACCGATGAAGATCGATCTAGATACCTCTTCCTAGAGTATCAGCAGACCTATCCCCCCACTTAAGAGGAAGACCCAACCTCTTTAGTCACAAACCCTAGTCTCTCCATCACCTCCTCTTTCACCTTCACTACTCCCATATATATTAGGTCCTCATCCATCCACTCTGGTCAAGCAACCCCCTACTCAAAGTAAACCTAAAATCAAGCCATTGACAACTTTACTGCAACCTTCTATTCCACCTAAACTAGTTATGTTACCCATGCCCAGTCCATTACTTGTACCTTCACCTTCCTTTTAATCTACAATCCCTATAATACCTCATGCTACTAATTTCATTGCACCTCCTCTCCCACCTTAGATAACCCATCCAGTTCCATCGTCTACATTCCCCTCTACCTTGCATGCTATCGCAACACCTTTACCCAAGAAGGTACAACCCAAACCAAATACCACACTACCTCCCAAAAAGGTAGTCAAACCTACTCATCCTCTAACTCCACCCCTGACAACACCTCTTCCACACCAGTCACCTAAAATTCCAGTTAAACCCACTCTTATATCTCATTGCAATCCCTTGGTAGTGTCCTATGCTAACATCCTCACTCGGCTGTTGGAGACTTCAACTATCACAATACAACCTCTCATGCCTTATGACCCACTCAATCCTAAACCAAAATATTTTGATGATACCAATATTTGCACCTACCATTGTGTGTCAGGGAATGTTGTTGAGAATATAAAGGCTCTAAAATCTATTCTTCTGCACTTGCGTTCTCCTGAAGAGTCCTATGAAGTAAATGACCATTTGAATGAAGAGCCTCTTCCACCTTTTCTTATTATCATATGACCTTCACTTTCACCTCCACAACCATCTTATTCTCCTCCAACCTTTGAGATCAATATGGTATGGATTAGAGAGCTAGCCAAACCCCTCTGAAATGTAATTGTGTCATCCTTATTTCATAGGGTTCTTATCCTGAATTAGGTTTTTTTCCTTCCTACCATTATACATTTCATGACTCATCTCCATATCTTCCCTAAGTCAACATGGTTCAAGTTTCCACTCAAGCTCATAAGGATAAAGGGAAAGAAAAGATAGGAAACCCTTCCTCCACACCTATACCTAACATTCCATCAGAAGTTGTACCCAAGGTAACCATCCACATCCCATCCTATCCAATTTTTGATGGTGTTCCACATTGCACCAAGGTTAAACAATTACATAAATCCCATTTTAAAATGTCCTTATATGATATCATTGAAACCTCTGAATCTAATCAATAGGCCTTGCTTGAGATCCTCCAGACTATTGAAGTTATACCAAATGGCCCTTCGCATGTCTCTTCCATTTTCACCCCTCATCACGTAGCTTCTCTTATTCTCATGCCTAAAGTTTCTATCCCCACTACCACTTATCATATTTCTGCAGTCAGTTTCTCTTACTCAGAATTTTCTCCTTTTCATTTAGAATATCCTAACCCCGCCCTCTTCATCTCTGTCTAGATTGATGATATGATCATCCAATGTGTTATAATTGATGAAGGTGTGAGTATCTACATCATTTCCTCTCATGCAAATGAACAAATGTGTATACCCTCCCATTGCATGCATAATAACCTAGTTATGTTGTGTTCCTTTAATGATGCCATAATTTCCACCCTTAGCAATGTCATCCTTCATATCCATGTGGGTCCTCGAAATCTGAAAGGAATGATAAATAGATAATACCAATCCAAGAACATAGATGCTAATCAAACACCATGATCAATAAGATGAAAGCAATTCTCCAGAATAACTTTACATAAAACCTTTGAAAACAAATGAGTAGCGTTATCATATATTATTATGGAACTCAATACAATACATTGAGAATGGACCTTACTTAAATAGGAAAGGGATAACAATCTAAGAACCAGTCAAGGTCGTAGATCAATCCTTAAATCAAGGAAATAACTAGTCATCAAAGAACTAGTCAAGACCATAGATTTAGGAGAGAACTAGACATCAAGGATCTATTCAATACCATATATCAAGGAAAGAACTATACCTAATAATTAGATAATATCTCCTAACATCTAAATAAGATAAAATAAATATCCACACACATAAGTGGGTGAGGAAAAATACAATAAAGGTAAATAAATTACCTAGGTGAACATGTGCTAAGGTAAATACCTACTCTAACAAAATCTTCCCAAACTCTTTTACGTCCTAGAAGGAGATTTTCAATACAACATGTTGCTTAACCGACCCTGGATTTGTGCCATGGGATGTGTACCCTCGACTCTCCATCACTGCATTAAATTTGAATATGAGGGGAACCCTTACACTATTCTCACCAATCCTTTGCCTTTTAAAACCTTTAATAAGTTATACAGACCAAACGATGTCCTTCTCCCCGTAAAGGAATCTACTACCATTTTCACTTCATCCATTACTATTATTACTTCATCTTTTACCATTTTTACTTCATCATCTTCCATTTTTGCTTCATCTACCATCATTTTCACTTCTTCATCTTCTTCTATTGATGCTTCATCTTCTTCTAGTAGTCCTACTACTCCACCTACCATAAGTAACTCATCCATTCCCATCGTTTTCATTGCTTCTAAATCTATACCATGTGCATCATCCCAGGAGCCCAATAGTTCATCTATTCTCACATCCCAAGTCCCAACTTTCAATCCCCTGGTAGACATTTTTCAAAATATTTCCTTACAAGAGTACTACCTCTACAATTTCAATACCTTCCTTACTCCTCAAGACTATGGTAGCCTCCACCAACATCCCCATTATGACAAACGTATAGGAGATACATTTTCATATGGTCCTCCTCACCTTCGTATAACTTGACCTATAGGGGATTAGATACATCTTCTTGTTCTCCCAAACTGCAACCGCAAAAAAACTCTTTTCTTCCTATTTGAGATACCTTACCAACCTTCGTTTCACACATAATTTCCTCCATCATTATGTTTTGAATTTTTTTGGCTTTGGTCTTTACAAATAAGGACATCGTAGAGTTATACCATGCACTACTCGCAAACATAAGGACTGATGTGGTATCTGATTCTCTATACCACCTACCACAAAGAGGGCTCAAATCAACCTCATAGAGGAGGATCAACCATCCAAACCTCCGTCCCCTATCTTTCCATCATCTACACCATCTTCACCTATCACCCCACCTTCACCTGTAGACACCAAATTTCGGTCACACTCCCCTTGGTCCCCTTTATTTAATTAATCTAGTGTATTCACCTAACCATGACCCCTTACCCCGCATTCATATTAATTTAATTACTTAAAATTAAATTAATTTTCATCCTCACATTATTAATTACTTTAATTACTTTAATTAACTTAATTTACACCTCACCTAGCCACATCACCTAGACACCTCACCATGGACGTATTCTTAGTCTATTAATTAAGTAAGACTGAATCTCTACTTATCTTAACCAACTGGGACTCTTTCAAACCCTAAAATTAAATTCCTATTCCTTATCCAATGGCATTCCCACTTATCTAAATGTTAGCCCTCACTTGAGACTCGGATTGATAATCAGAGCATGCCAAAAAGAGAAAAGATTTACCTATTTTTCGCAAACCTAGGATTTCTCGCCTTAATCGACGCTGGTTATCCCTAACCAACTCCGATCACCTTGACCATCATTGGTCACCGTATATACCCTTTTGTAACCCTTTACCAAGGTGGGTCATTTTTGAGTTCAGAGAATTCTATTGCATTCAAGCACAAACCAGATACTTCTTAGCTTTTAGACGATGGAATACACTCAACCATAGGCCCAAGTAAGCACCTGATGCTCATCCCAAGGCATTAACATATTCACGGGAGTACTTTGAGAAATATTTCCATGGAATTTACTACTAAATTCTTCACAGATAAACCACTACCTTCCTTCACCTACTTGACCTATAAATACAAGCAAGTGTATTTAATTTTCATCATTCTATACTTATTTAAAGTGTAGTTTCATTATCTTTTTTTATCAGATATTGTCCTTTCAAGCATTCCTCCACCCCACCTTCTTACCAATCTACCTATGTAACCACCCATGACCTTTTGGCTCTCTATACCTGACCTCTATGCATTCCTGAGTCTTCTTAGCATTATTATGAACCCAACCATCCTCCTTTCATCCTCTGTGACATCACAGAGAATTCCAAAAATTAAATTTATTTAATTAACAAAAAATATCCCCTACCAACACTGGTTATCTTAACCATCATTGGTCTCCCCTCTATATCGACTTGGTCATCAAGCCGACGTCAATCTCTATGTTATCTCATTCACTTAACCAGAAAATCCCTCTAACCTCCCCAAAACCTCACAAAACCTCACCCAAACCTAATACCCCACCTACAACCTCACAACATACCTTCCCAACTCTTTGTATAGACATAAAAGAGATCCTGGACACCCATTTTGACATTCTGCCATTTCCCACAGTAACTAATATAAGTTATACCATAACCGACATTGGTCATACCTATACTGACATCGACCACCCTAATCGGTGTCAGCCTCTATGCCTGGTAAAATTTCCTTAGACCAGTAAGCTTCCTAACTACCCAAAATTCACCAAATATTACCCGGACATCATTTGTGACCCTTAGACCACCTGCTTAACCTGCAACATGAGCCGGGACCTTCACTAGTGTATTTATCAAGCATTTAATTAGATTGACATGGATAGTAGTATGTGTCACCTAAATAAGAACATTTTCATTAGATTCTTTTATTTGCATGTTTAGTTATTTTGTATTAAGTTATATATCAGTGGATTGACAATCATCAAGGAAGTATCACACTTCTAGGATCTAGCTCACACTAGGAAGTCCACTAACAATTGCTATTAACTGTATCTTGTGGTCTTGTTTTTTATTACAAGTAGTTCCTCATAACCAAAGGAAGATCACACAATCATCTTGGATCGGAAATTAGAAACACACGCACTCAACCTTCAACTAGCGTAATAACAGGTATTCCACCTTAACTACTTACCTAATCTTCTTTATCATACAACAATTTGGTGAAACATTTTGGCGCGCCCAGTGGGACCCATTAGGAGTTATTTTGCATTGTTCATTCCTAGGTAAAACATTGTGTCTATTTCCCTTTCAAATAATTCACATTAAATTTTCTTCTCTAGAACATTCTCCTTCTTTCTATTGTCTACAAAAAAAATTCTTTTGGTGCTCTGAAAAGAACACATCTTTATTTCTACGGTATTGCATTTAGTGAAAGAGCATTCCTCTTCCTGTTATATATTTAGTACATTGAACTTAATTATGGATTTGGTCTTAAAAAAATTACATTTCATTTTGGTATGTTGCATTATATCTCACATTAAATTGAGGGCAACCTATACACTGGAATTCAATCCCAGTTGATGGTTGATTAACTGAATCGTAGTACACATTGTCTTCTCTACACCAAACCAAACTAACTAATTTACACATTTTCTTAAACAACAACCTACCCAAAAGAAGTTTTCAATGATCACATGATCATAGGATTGACAGTGGGCACTAAGCTAGTTTCTCTATCCAGTCATTATCTCAGAGAAAGGACCCCCCTTGCAAAAACTTTACCCAAAACTATCCTTAGTTCTTTTCTTTTCACAGGGCACCTTTTATCAAACCAAGAACTCTGCTCTATTCACAAGTTAGTCCTAAATGGTATAAGTTGGAACATAAAATCAAACACATAGGATTTCATGTTTGCTATTTTTTTCTTGATTTGTGTTTTGAGGTGAGAGGTCATATTCTCCATTATTTCTTCCTTTCACACTCCATAATCATAGTTGGTGTATTCTAACTCATTCTGAGTGTGTAAGGGTTCGTCACCGACATACTTAGGTTTCTGGGTTGGTCTTTTATTAGATCTAAGTCAATAAATTCAATTTTTTTCCATATTTTCAAATTTCATAGTGACCGTCATCAATTTACCTAACCATTGTCGGTTTCCTACTGTTTTGGTCATTTTAACAAAAGTAGCACTCATCACATTGTTATTCTCTATGGGGTTCCTCAAATACTTCACCATACCTCTACATCTTTGAAATCATTATCAAACCCATATTTTCTTCATTTTCATCATTTATTTCCTCATTTATAAAACTTTTTATGCTCCACACTAGCCGGTATCAGTTAGCTTAACTATCATCAGCTACCCTCTATTACCAACATCGATTATCAAACCGCTGTTGGTTCATGTGTTTTATTTTTTCAATTAAAACAGTGACCAATTTTCACCTCCTAGAACTATTTTCTTCATTCCTTCTGTTCTTCTATGTCATCTATAGAGATGAGATTACCAAGTCTACTATTGGTCAGTCAAAATATGACACTTAGTGAAAAAACATATAGAAGGTTCGCGCGGAAGGGCTGAACACATTCAAAATCATGGGATGATCGGGAAGGAATCACGCTCTAAGGAAAGAGATGGATTTGGGAATTATTCATTTTTACATGTATGAGCTATTTTTGCTGATAGAGTGCTAAACACACAAACCAGTTAAATACTTGTGTGACATGCATTGGCTATTTTTGAAGGATAAGCTACAAAGCACTTTGCATGGGTACATGATGACAATATATTTACTATTGACAGTTAACTAGAAGAATTCTATTGTTATCACACTTGCATGTGAGGCTAATATTGTAACAACACATGGATAATAATAGCATGCAACCTATTTTGGAACTGGATAAGTGGTGAAGGGAAATTCCCCACCCTTATAAATATGTAGTGAACTATATAGCATAGATAGTATGTAGAAACTAAGTTATTGTGAGGTTATGCTACCAAATATGATGTGCGCATAAACTATGCTATTATTTATTGTAATAATATTATGTGTATTTATCATGTTTAAATGCAATGGAGTGTATTGGCTAAAACATATTATCAAATCCTGAGTATAATTGGTTCTTGCATGCTTGATTTCATCATGATTATCATTTAAGTCTATTATTCTCTAGATATACTAGTCATGGATCTAAATGATTTAAGTCTTCATCATGCTAACATCCTACAACAACAACCCTAAAGAGGGAAATGGTACCTTTGCACACTTTGGGTGATAACTCAGTCTAGGATGAGTGATGTACCAGTGCACCTAGGCTTTTACTAGTAAATTCTAGGCTGCATCATTGGTTCAATTTCCGGTACCTCTTTTTTAGTTTTTTTCAAGATGGTTCATGATGAAGACATGTCAGTTGACATTAGAAAGTGTTGAGGAGTGGATGAAATATTTGGAAGAAGAATACGCATGGAGTTTTAGGAATGGATCTAAGTTTGACATAGGCGCATTGTAACATTCCTATTTTAAAGCTTTAGAAACAAGGGAATTTTTTTTTGATAGCGTTCTCTATTCTAAATTATCATAATTTAGAACACACACACATTTCAAGTTATTTAAATAATGTTATTTGTTATAAATAATCATAATTTAGAACAAAAATTCCATGCCAATCAATCTCATAAAAGATAACCATATGCAGATGTAATGACTCGGTGAACTACTGATCTCTCATTTCATGACTTGGAGTTTCATCGATTTCTCATTTCATGACTCGGTTTCATACCGATCTCTCATGTTAACTCAATGTATCATATACTAAGTATAATTGGTTCTCTTACCATTTTTTGGGTATTTAAGTGTTGTATTTAAGAGGCATATCTAAATATTTGTTACCAATATTCATATGAAATCTTACTTCTTAAACTAGGTGACTTAGGACAATGTAACCAACAACTTGTGATACTTTGACAAAAGATTTTCACATGTTGTGCATGTTCGTATTCATAGATGACATAATCATCAAACATAATACATCCTTCACCCCACTTCATTTGTTATCTAGAATAGTCTTCACTAACTCCTGTCAGTCCACTTGTCCAAGGTTTAACCTTCATCTAGGTTAGGAACATGGATTGGTATAGAGAATCACTCCCAATGACTAAGGGTACATAGACATAATCAATTGACATAGGTTGATTGTGTGTGTCTATTTACCTTTATTCATCGTGAGTTACTCACTATACAAAAGCATGCCCCTAAATTGACCTAGAGTAAAACTAAGGCCAAGTCTGAGTATATGTAGATCTAGATGGTCCAATTCAGATGGGTGTTGCAACATGTCAGCTGTAAAATTGTATCCTCATGAAGACCCCATTATTCATGATGACACAATATTGTAGTTGTCGTGTACCAACATCCTACAGAATCACCTCATCTGGAGGTACAAATCCAGTTCATAAGTTAAACACTTACTTGTCTTCTTAATTAAGATTTAATTTCAGCAACCCTATTGATTCTTAATTTTTTTTATCATTATGATTGCCAACCATAAATGATTTTAATTGACATGTAGATAAATCTGTAACCAATCCCTGTTCCCGAAGGTTTGTGTTTCATTCCTTGGTATCTGATTTTAAGATTGAAACTTATAAACAAAATTAACATACCAATAGTAAGATTATCTTACTTAGCTTAACTAGGTTTACGCATGATTGAATTTAGATTCAGATTCCTTAATAATAGAATTCATTATCATGAAGTCTATTTATTATATATGTATTTATTCATTTTCTGTTACCTTATTCTAATTTTTAATTTAACAAGGAGTATACCTTCTTCCTTCTGAATCTCATTTGAGTATGATTCTCAAAAGAGGTCTTAACAGAATGATTATACCTACAGGATGTTTGTATTTCCTTTGACTTAAATTAGTTAGGGTTCATAGCAACCATTTACTTTATACTAGAAATCATAAGTAAATTACTCTTCTATTAATGTCAACTAATATACCATAATGAACTAGTTGAATGCTCATCTATGCATACCAACTTAAAGGTTACATTTAATAAAAGAATAGAGTATCAATTCCATTTTTATCTATTTCATTTGATTCCAACTAGAATGATTCAAAACATATATGTTTATGAGAGAATAGGGGTAAGTTTACTAATTCCCTTTACAGTATGTCCAAAGAGAATGACACATCAAGTACAAATAATACTGAATCCTTTTTCCATTCATCAAATTAAATAAAAAATTTACAAGTCTAAACATTTCAGACATCTTTCATGCCAATCAACATTAATAAACTTAGGTAAGAATTACAAATTTTCTGTTTCTAATAATATTTCAGTGAGAATCATAATTCCTTATAAAAGATCCAAATTTTAGGTTAACATAAGAAAAATCATAAAATAAATTTTCCTCTTTTATCAATTACTAAATCCATCTACAAAAATTGCTAGCACGGGTCAGTTCGTCAAACTGAGCATGATAAATAATAATCATTAAAACAATGTGCTTTCAACTAATTGTCTCATAAAAATAACTCTACTTTTATGAAACAGTAAAGCAATTCAGCTAGATACTTCATAAAGAATAAGGATCATAAAAAGAAGAACAAAGTGCACAACCACATTTCATTAAGTAAAGATCATGATCAAATCAAACTTCTTCAATCAATGATTTTACCATAAATGTACATCAGATAAGTATTATTTAATATAAATTTCTTACCTCATTCTTACTATAGTTATCTATAGTTCATTTCTTGATTCATTCAATCCTAATCAAGAGAGGTATTAACTCTAATGATTTACTAATAATAGAGACAATTTTGAGAAGCAATGATCTCCTACGTTTAGCATTAATGTACTTTATCAACAGTAACCAGAACTAAGAAAATTAGTTCTCTATGACAAGATTTAGGAAGAACCAACAACATCCAAAAATAATAGTATCTCGATTAAAATATATCATTCAAATTTAAGCCAACTCTAGCCTAAGTCTCAAGTTTATCATCAAAATTTTTTGTAAAGCATAATTTTAATTACATACACCTCAATGTAGTCACTCATCAATTCATTATGTCCCTAACAAGCATTAGGAATGTAGAAGGAAATGTAGATATATCCTTCAACTAATCATTCTACCATTTCATTCAAATTGATACAACCAAACTGAAATATCCTTACCCAGGAATAACATAATGAATAAATGAATGAGAGGAAAGAGGAAAACTAATAACTTCCTCAATACATTGAATAAAATAACATTGCATTCCATAACTCATCAAGAAGAGAAGGCAGAATATAATTTCCTTTTGTATTCAAGAAATCAACAATGAATTCCTTAACTCAGAAAGGAGAGAGAAAGGAGGAACATAGTCGAAAACTAAAAGGATTGAACTAATTCTTCCGAGAAACATCTGATTTTAATAACCATTGTAACACAAATATCATAGTTGAAATTAAATCGATATAAGATATACAACTGAAACCAGCAAGGCAGAGCCCAAAAGAGAAGGCTTCTCATCAAATAAAGAGAACAACCACTGCAGTGCAAAAACTAATACAAGTTTTCAAAGAAAAAAGCTCAATAATTGATTCCTTAATTTCATTTCAGGGAAGATAGCATCTACCCAGACGTTCCCTTATTTCCCAAATAGGGAGAGAGACATACAATGTATTCTTTTGCACCTAAGGGAAACAAATACAAGATTACAGCCAAGCCAATCATGTACCCACTTTACAAGAATCAAAGAAATAGTCAATAGGTAAGAAGGAAAGAACTCCATCCTAGATTAGAATAAAATAAAGTCAAATCAAAGTGACTTAACCCCAAGTCGGTGCTCAAAATTGAACTAAAAAGGAGAAGAGTAAAATTGAAACATTCCAACTCATTTCCTTCAAATAACCAGAACTGGACTAATCCAAAGTTCCACTAAGATAATCCATTCTTACAACAACATCTATAGATGTCAATCAAAAGGTTATTCACAAACCATTTCATAACATGCAAGTGAGAGAAATAACAATATCCTCACATAGTTCTAGAAGAATAAGTTAAATCATATTTTACCAGATTTCGAGCAAGGGAG
Organism: Taxus chinensis; assembly: GCA_019776745.2. Classification (NCBI taxonomy): domain Eukaryota; kingdom Viridiplantae; phylum Streptophyta; class Pinopsida; order Cupressales; family Taxaceae; genus Taxus; species Taxus chinensis. Next base: position 679,885,766 of record CM034152.1, read on the forward strand.
AAAAAATCTAAATGAAATCATTTCTTAACAATCCCACAAAGTTCATAGATTCAAAACATATTAAATTCAGAAAGAGTAAACATATCACTATTGTTTTCAAACAAGTTTGAATCCAACAAAACATCAAATCTGAATAACTATTACAGCATAGCCCAACCAAAATAGTCAAGATTCGAAGCAACTCAAGTTTCAACAGAAGACAATGCATTTCATACCTTCTTCCTACAGAGGAAAAACAAACCCATATCAAATATTTATCAATCAATTTCTTTCCCTTAATCCATTTTACACAGACAACAGAATCTCACACAGTTGACAACATTCCAGATCCAATAAATGTTAAAGCACGATTTACCCATATTTTCAACAAGGAACCAACCCACATTCTATTTTGTCAAACAGTGAATCTCATCAAAAAAATATAGTGAAATTATTCAAGCATGGACACAAAATAACATCACAAAAAAAAAACCCATTTGTTTCCAAGAGAAGAGTTGTTCTTATGAAGACCTTTAGTAAAAAGAAGAACTATTTAATAATAAGAGCCTTATCATGCCTGATAGAGTTTCTTGTTGATTTGCAGAAGACTTCTAGCCGAGCCTCCCAAAATCTCTTCCTTCCAAAACCAATGTCAACAACCAAATATTCCTTCTTCCCTTTAATTCCAAAAGTTCAGAAATAGCTCAAAAGATGCCAAAGATCACAAAGGATCAATAATAAGATTAATGGTTAGAAGAACCAGAACCTTCATGCAGAGCAAAAAACAAAAAGAACAAATGACCAAACAACTTCCCCCAATTCCACCTGCTTAAACACCTAGGTTGTATCTTCCACTAAACTTGAGGCCATTGAATGCATTGAATGCCACTTTACCAACTCTTTCCTCAAGCCACCACCAATTCAAATTTGGTGAGGTTCCATTTCAAAATCTGCATGTATTTTAAACTTAGCAATGATGCCAGCTAGGCATCCCACTATCACTCCATGTCTCCGTCAAAATTGGCAGGCTCAAGATGTAAGGACAAAAATTAATCCTCATAAATACCTTACAAACCATCCCCACCAACTTCCCTCTTGCCATGTAACCCTTAGGTCCCCTTTCTTTGCTTGGTAATAGTTTAGATTACATTATCATTAGCTAGGTTTCCCCTTAGTTCTTAGGTCATTAAAAATTTCCTTAGGTTAGTTCGAGACTCATAACCATAAAGCATACTATCTTAGGTTAGGTTATAACCCTTAGATTAGAATCCATATAGAATAGGATATTACATCTCAGGTTAAGGCATAAACCTTAATAATTTAGGAATAGGTCCTAGGTCAGTCTTATTACAGTAGGTTAAAAAATTAGGATAAAACATCACAATTTAGGTTAGATCTGAATAGAATCAACCATTCCGAACAAGGCTAAGGCATTTTCCTTAATATCCCAGTAACAGATCCTTTATCTCCTCACGATGTTTAGTGTTATGAAACATTTATAAATGAGGTCCAAACTCAAACATGATGCCTAGTAAGGACACCTAAAGTCGAGTCCTTAAAATTTATAACGAAACATAGCTCAGTCCTCATTACCTATTCATTTTAGAATGTCAGTTATCAAGATGATAATAAAGAATAACTGAAGCATACCTTGGATCAATGGAATTGATTCAAGGTGTGATGTTATCATCAAGTAAGTATGAAACACCAATACATGTTTATAACTTACAGATCACAGATTCAAATGGCTTCATTTCCAAGTAAACAAAATTACAACAAGTATGAATTTCTAAACAGTAATAACTTATCCATTGCAAAAATGATTTCCAAATGTCAAAATAATACACCTTCCTAAGATAAATCACATGTCAACATTTACAATGTTGAAGTCATCATAGTAAAACCATACCAAATATGTTACATACCTTCCTCCTTAAAAGAATCATTGTCCCGATGATTAACTTAATCAAACCATTAAAGTTTATGACAAAACTTAATTATTGTCTTTCCATTCATATGTTCATAATAGAACTAGATTTGAGAAATTCAAATTTCAAAACAGTATTAAAATAGTTGTTAAATAGTTCAATAATTGCCCAAGTTTGGAAAATTTATCATCAAAACATGAATTAAATTTTCAGATTTTATCAGTTTTCAGAATCAATTCTGATCAAACAAATATGGAAAATCAGTTCTCATTTCTTCAAGATTTTCCCAAGTTACAATTTCTTCATTAAACTGGTCCCACTCGACCTTACATTGACTTATTTCACAATTTCTTAAGTGCAACTGGTGAGTTTCTAGCACTCGAATGGGCTTAACCATGATTATTCCTAGGTCTTGAATGTGCAATGAATTCCAATTCAACATGTGATAAATCTAAAACATTTTTCTTAAGCAAAGAAATATGGAAAACATCATGCATTTGTGATAAAGTAGGAACTAAATCTAAACGATAAGCCACTGTGTTGATCACTTCAACAATTTAAAAGGGTCCCACATAATGAGGTGATAACATGGCATCCTTGCCAAAAGTTATAGCACTCTTTTTTTGTCTTAACCCGAAGAAAGACCTTCTCACCAAGTTTGAATTTATTATCAACCCGATTTAATTCTACATAACTCTTTTTCCTATCTACAACTTCCTTCAAGCGTTCATGAATCATTTGTACTTGTTATTCCATTTCCATAAAAATTTCTGGTCCTATCACCTCTCTATCTTCAATGTTTTCCCAGCTAACATGGGCTCTACATTTCCTTCCGTACAGTGCTTTGAAAGGTTCAATTTTTAGAGAGGTATGATAAGTGTTATTGTAATAAAATTATACTAATGGGAGATACTCTTCCCATTTGTATTGATGATCCATGCAATACATTCGTAACATGTCCTCTAAAACTTGATTAACTCTTTCAGTCTATCCATCCATTTTCAGGTGATATGTAGAACTAAAGTTCAGCTTAGTCTCGAGGGCTGCATTAAGTGTTTTCCAAAATTTAGATGTCAACCTGATATGATTAATTTAGGTACTTGACCATAAATTCCATGCTTATCACTTGCCATTTGTACTAGGAAACCCTTGGAATGCTGTGAGGATATAGTAAACTAGCTGGATGCATATGTTTAGCTTTAACACGTTGACACTCTAACCCGTGTGTCACAAATTTGAGCACATCCTTCTTTATTCCTTTCCATAAATATTGTTGTTTTAGATCAGTAAACATTTTCGTAATGCCAGGGTTCCCAGAAAAAGGTGAATTATGAAATTCAGCTAATAATTTCTTTCTTAAATCATTTTCCAAAGGTATATATACCTTGTTTTCAAACCGCAAGATTCCTTCATTGTCAAAATGAAAACCTTTATATCTCACATCATTGGATCTACAACAAGTGTTGTCTTTACTTGCTAAAAATAAGAATCAAATTCCATGACACTTTTCACTTCATCTTTGAACTGAGTTCTCAACGTTGTAAGAGTATAAATATGCTTCCTACGACTTAGAGCATCTACTACTCTATTTTCTTTTCCTTTAATGTAGCTTATGTCAAAATCATACTAAGATAGAAATTCTAACTATGTTCGTTGTCTTGCAATAAAATTTGGCTAAGTAAAAATATACTTCAGCCCAAGATGACCAGTCTTTAGTTCAAAATTCCTACCAAGAAGATAATTACTCCACACTTGAAGCGCATGAATAGTGGAAACAAGATCGAGGTCATGTGGAGCATAATTTAGTTCATGTAACTTGATTTTTCTACTTCCATAAGCTATGACGTGATTATTTTGCAACAAAATACCTTTGAGACCCTCCCCAGATGCATTTGTTATGAGAGTAAAGTCTCCATTAGGATCAGGTACAATAAAAATAGGCATTGTAGTTAACTGATCCTTTTGAATCTTAAAAGAAGATTCACATTTTTCATTCCAAAAAAAATTCTTGTCTATCTTATGTAATGAATTTATTGGTGCAACAATCTTAGAAAATTCTTTAACAAACTCTCTAATGTAACCAGCAAGACCCATGAAGTTTCTAACTTGATGTACATTTTTGGGTGCAGGCCACCCAGTTATAGCTACAATCTTTGAGAGGTCTACTACTATCCCATTCTTCCTTATAATGTGACCCAAATAGTGTACTTCTATATCATAAAAGGAACATTTCGATAGCTTGCCATATAAATTTATCTTTCTCAAGATTTCCAAAACTATCTCCAGATACTTATGATGTTCTTCAATGCTTTTAGAGTATATGAGCATGTTGTCAAAGAATACAAGAAAAAAATTGTCCCAGTATTCCTGAAAAATATTATTCATCAAATTCATAAAAGCGGAAGTTGCATTTGTCAACCCAAAAGGTAAAACTGTGAATTCATAATTCCCATACCTTGTTCTAAAATTTGTTTTATGAATGTCTTCATCCTTTATTCTCAATTGATGATACCCAGACCAAAGTTCTATTTTTGAATATACTAATACGCCATGCATCTATTCAAATAGATCATCAATTCTAGGAAGTGGATATCTGTTCTTAATTTTTGATTTGTTTAAAATTCTATAATCAATGCAAAATCTATGTGTGTCATCCATCTTTTTCACAAAAATTACCGGTGCTCCCCAAGGCGAGACACTCTTCCTTATCAAACATTTTTTCAAAAGTTCTTACAACTGAGCATTAAGCTCTATCAGTTCAAGGGTAGTAATTCTATAAGGTTCCTTGGAAATAAGCTCAGTTCCTGGTTTGATCTTGATTATGAAGTAAAACTCTCATTTGGCTGGAAGACCTGGTAAGTCTTCCGAAAACACATCACTAAAATTTCTTAACAACGGATATCTTTCCATGAATTTATTACATTCTTCAGTATTTTATGACATTTTTACTACATACAAGGTATAACCTTTATTTTTAGCCTTTTTAAGTTGCATAGCTGTCAGTTTCCTAACTGAAATCTCATGTTTTACACCTTGAATGACTGCTATTTTCTGCATGTCATCAAAACAACTAATCTATTTTTCATAACACATTTTCCTTATTCTCAGCTATCCAACCAACATAAAGGTCAAATTCTGTGGAAAAAATAGGCAAGTAAAGGGCTACTCCAAAAAGACACATACTAACTATATGAACAACATTATTTCCATAACGTACAGCCCATGAATTATCCATTCTTTCATCTTTTATTTTTAATTTTAAAGCTAAGTTAGTAGAAATAAGACATTCAATAGCTCTAATATAAAAAATTATAGTCACAGGTATGCCAAATAATTTACTTGGAACCTTCTATGGGTGTGACTTGCTTTTTACCTTGCTTGTCAACTACTGTAGTGTGTATCTTGTGCTATTGGTTATGGTCATCCTTTTCAAAGGAAAGTGACTCGTGTAATGGTCCTTGCCACAATTAAAATAGCCTTCTACTGGCCCCTTCCTAGGTTCAAATTTATTTCTAGCCTTGAAGTTATTATTCTAGCTCCCGTAGAATTTCTATCCATTATTATTATTCTTGACAAAGCTATTATGCATACTAGCAGTCAGGTTTTTTTGTTGTTGTTTTCTTATTGTTATCAGTGGAAAATTGGTTTTTCATACAAAACCTCTTCCATGGTCCCTTTTTGGGTACAAGAGATGAAGAGGAGTTTGGAACTTTCTTTCTGATTTCCTCCATATGAGCAGAGATTGTTCTCAATATTCTATTCTTGCTTTATGGATTTTTCAACAACCCCTTCTATAGTGGTTGGGCTATGAACATCCACCTCACCACCTATAATGGGAATTAATCCCATGATAAAAATTTTCATATCCTAAACTTCTCGTATAGTTTGATATTGAGGTACAAAATTAAGGAGTTTAGTAAACCTTTTCTAATACTCTGTTACAGTGAACTTTCCCTGCGATAAGTTCTAAAATTCAGTCATTTTATGATCTTAATAAAGTTGAGGTAACCATTGTTTCCTAAAGTAACCTTTAAATTGATCCCAATTTATGTCTGTTTTGACAATTTTCAACTTAGCCTTACGGCTGTCCCACCATGAAGATGCCTCTTGGAAAAGATGATAATCGCCCCAAATTGCTTTTGTTTTCTCTAAGAAGTTTCTTATTGCAAAGTAACTTTTCTATTTTTCTGAGCCAGTTCTTAGCCCCATCTCTAAGTGTAGTTCCATCAAAATTAGGAGGACTTATTCTTTTTATGTCGTTGGTGAGTTCAATTACTGATCTTTCCTTTTTTATTCTCAGGATGATTATATAGGTTTGTGTTATTGTTATCAACACCCATATTTCCACCATTGGTGTTATCCATAGAAGGTGGCTGATTATCATTATCATCATCTTCTTCCTCCTCATCATTTCCCATAACTTGATGTTCAAGTACAGCTAAATGATCTCTTGTGTCCGTATCAGGGCAACAAGGATCTCGTCAATTTTTTGGTGGGTTGTTTGCATCATTTCCTCTTGTTCTAACCATTTTCTATTAACAATAAAATTTATTTTTTATCAGATTATGGACACAATAGGTCCAAGAGATGCAACCTTCAGCTCGTATACCAAGATGTAACATTCCCATTTTAAAGCTTTAGAAATAAGGGATATTTTGTTGTTTTGACAGCATTCAATGTTCTTAGTTCTAAATAATCATAATTTAGAACACATATTCCATGCCAATAAATCTCATAAAGATATATATGCATATACAACTGTAATGACTTGGTGAACTACTGATCTCTCATTTCATGACTCAAGTTTCTTACGATCTCTCATGTTAATTGAATGTATCATATACTAAGTATACTTGGTTATCTTACCTTTTTCTGGGTATTGAAGTGTTCCATTTAAGAGGCCTATCTAAATATTTGTTACCAATATTCATCTGAAATCCTGCTTCTTAAACTAGGTGACTTAGGAAAACGCAACCAATAACTTACGATACTTTGGCCAAAGATTTTCACATGTTGTGCATGTTCATATTCCTAGATGGCATACTCATCAAATGGAATATGTCCTTCACCCCAATTCATCTGTTATCTAGAATGGTCTTCACTGACTCCTGTCAGTCCACTTGTCCAAGGTTTAACCTTAACCCAGGTTAGCAACATGGATTGGTATAGAGAATCAATCGTGGTGACTAAGGGTACATAGACATACTCAATTGACATAGGTTGATTGTGTGTGTCTAGTTACCTTTTTCATCGTGAGTTACCCCCTATACAAAAGCATGCCCCTAAACTGACCTATAGTAAAACTAAGGCCAAGTCTAGAGTTTATGTAGATCTAGATGGTCCAATTCGGAAGGGTGTTATGACATGTCAGCTGTAACACTATATCCTCATGAAGACCCCAGTCTTCATGATGACACAGTACTGTAGTTGGCATGTACCAACATCCTATGGAATCACCTCATCTAGAGGTACATATCAAGTTAATAAGTTAAACACTTACTTATCTTCTTAATTAAGATTTAATTTCAGCAACCCTGTTGATTCTTAATTTCTTTGGTCATTACGGTTGCCAGGCATAAATGATTTACAATTGACATGCAGATAAATTCTGCAACCAATCCCTCTTCCTAAAGGTTTGTGTTTCATTCCTTGGTATCTTATTTTAAGATTCAGACTTATAAACAGAATCAACATAGCAAACAGTAAGATTATCTTACTTAGCTTAACCAAGTTTAAGCATGATTGAATTTAGATTCAGATTCCTTAATAATAGACTTCATTATAATGAAGTCTATTTATTATATCTATATTTATTCATTTTCAATTACCTTATTCTGATTTTTTATTTAACAAGAAGGAGTATACCTTCTTCCTTTCAAATCTCATTTGAGTATGATTCTCAAAAGAGGTCTTAGTGGAATCCTTATCCCTAAAGGATGTTTTTCTTTCCTTTGACTTAAATTAGTTAGGGTTCATTACAACCATTTACTTTATACTAGAAATCATAAGTAAATTACTCTTCTATTAATGTCAACTAATATACCATAATGAACTAGTTGAATGTTCATCTATGCATGCCAACTTAAAAGTTGCATTTAATAAAATGAATATAGTATCAATTCCCTTTTTATCTATTTCATTTGAGTCCAACTCGAATGATTCAAAACATATATGTTTACGAGAGAATAGGGATAAGTTTACAAATTCCCTTTATAGTATGTCCAAAGAGAATGACACATCAAGTAAAAATAACACTCAATCCTTTTTCCATTCATCAAAGTAAATACACATTTTACAAGTCTAAAAATTTCAGACATCTTTCATGCCAATCAACATTAATAAACTTAAGTAATAATTACAAATTTTCCCTTTCTAATTATATTTTAGTGAGAATCACTAATTCCTCATAAAAGATCAAGATTTTAGGTAAACATAAGAAGCATCATAAAATAACTTGTCCTCTTTTATCACTTATGGAATCCATCTGCAAAAATTCTAGCACGGGTCAGTTCGTCAAACTGAGCATGATAAGCACTAATCATTAAAACTGATGTGCTTTTCAACTAACTGTCTCATAAAAAGAACTCTTCTTTTACGAAACAGTAAAGCAATTCAGCTAGATACTTCATAAAGAATAAGGATCATAAAAAGAAGAACAAAGTGCACAACCACATTTCATTAAGTAAAGATCATGATCAAATCAGCACTCTTCAATCAATGATTTTACCAGAATTGTACATCAGATAAGTAATATTTAATCTAAATTGCTTACCTCATTCTTACTATAGTTATCTATAGTTCATTTCCTGATTCATTCAATCCTAATCAAGAGAGTATTAACTCTAATGATTTACTAATAATAGAGACACTTTTGAGAAGCAATGATCTCCTATGTTCATCATTAATGTACTTTATCAATAGTAACCAAAACCAAGCACATTCATTCTCTACGAAAAGATTTAGGAAGAACCAACAACATCCAAAAATAATAGTTTCCCGATTAAGATATATCATTCAAATTTAAGCCAACTCTAGCCTAAGTCTCATGTTTATCATCAAAATATTTTGTAAAGCATAATTTCCATTACATACACCTGAATGTAGTCACTCATCAATTCATTACGTCCCTAACAAGCATTAGGAAAGGAGAAGGAAATGAAATATATCCTTCAACTAATCACTCTACCATTTCATTCGGATTGATACAACCGAATTGAAATATCCTTACCTAGGAATAACATAATGAAGAAATGAATGAGAGGAAAGAGGAAAAATAATAACTTCCTCAAGACATCGAAGAAAATAACATTGCATTCCACAACACATAAAGAAGAGAAGGTAGAATATAATTTCCTTCTGATTTCAAGAAATAAAAAATGAATACCTTAATTCAGAAAGGAGAGAGAAATGAGGAACATAGTCGAAATCTAAAAGGACTGAACTAATTCTTTGGAGAAACATCTAATTTTAACAACCATTATAACACAAATATCATAGTCAAAATTAAATCGATATAAGACATACAAATTAAACCAGTAAGGAAGAGCCCGAAAGAGAAGTCTTCTCATCAAATAAAGAGAACAACCACTACAGTACAAAAACAAATACAAGTTTTCAAAGCAACAAGTTCAATAATTGATTCCTTAATTTCATTTCAGGGAAGATAGCATCTACCCAGATGTTCCCTTATTTCCCAAATAGAGAGATAGATATACAATGTATTCTTTTACACCCAAGGGAAAAAAATACAAGATTACAGCCAAGCCAACCATGTACCCACTTTACAAGAATCAAGGAAACAGTCAAAAGGTAAGAAGGAAAGAACTCCATCCTATATTCAAATAAAATAAAGGCAAATAAAAGTGACTTAACCCCAAGTCGGTGCTCAAAATCAAACTAAAAAGGAGAAGAGTAAAATTGAAACATTCCAACTCATTTCCTTCAAATAACCAAAACTGGACTGAATCCAAAGTTCCACTAAGATAATCCATTCTTACAAAAACATCTATAGATGTCAATCAAAAGGTTATTCACAAACCATTTCATAACATATAGGTGAGAGAAATAACAATATCCTCACATAGTTCTAGAATAAGTTAAATCATATTTTACCAGATTTCGAGCAAGGGAGAACAAATCCAAATGAAATCCTTTCTTAACAATCTCACAAAGTTCATAGATTCAAAACGTATTAAAGTCAGAAAGAGTAAACATATTATTTTTATTTTCAAATAAGTTTGAATCCACAAAAACATTGAATCTGAATAACTATTACAGCATAGCCCAACAAAAATAATCAAGATTCGAAGCAACTCAAGTTTCAACAAAAGACAATGCATTTCATACCTTCTTCCTACAGAGGAAAAACAAACCCATATCGAATCTTTATCAAACAATGTCTTTCCCTTAATCTGTTTTCATAGACAACAAAAGTTCACGCAGTTGACAACATTCCAGATCCAATAAAATTTAAAGCACGATTTACCCATATTTTCAACAAGGAACCAACCCACATTCTATTTTGTCAAATAGTGAATCTCATCAGAAAAATACAATGAACTTATTCAAGCATGGACGCAAAATAACATCACAAAAAAAACCCATTTGTTTCCAAGAGCTGAGTTTTTCTTATGAATATGTTTAGTAAAAATCAGAACTATTTAATAAGAAGAGCCTATCATGCCTGATAGATTTTCTTGTTGATTTGCAAAATACTTCCAGCTAACCCTCCCAAAATCTATTCCTTCAAAAAAAACATCAAAAACCAAATATTCTTGCTTCCCTTTACTTCCAAAGGTTCAGAAATAGCTCAAAAGATGCCAAAGATTGCAAAGGATAAATAATAAGATTGCTGGTTTGAAGAACCAGAACCTTTATGCAGAGCGAAAAACCAAAAGAACAAATGACCAAACAACTTCCCCTAATTCTGCCTACCTAAACTCCTAGGTGGTTTCTTCCACTAAACCTGAGGCCATTGAATGCATTTAATGCCACTTTCCCTCCTCTTTCCTCATGCCACCACCAATTCAAATTTGGCAAGGTTCCATTTCAAAATCTACATTTATTTTAAACTTAGCAATGATGTCAGCTAGGCATCCCACTATCTCTCCATGTCTCCGCCAAAATTGGCAGGCTCAAGATGTAAGGATAGAAATTAATCCTCATAAATACCTTAGAAACCATCGCCACCAACTTCCCACTTTCCACCTAACCCTTAGGTCTCCTTTCTTTTCTTAGTAATAGTTTAGATTACATTAGCATTAGCTAGGTTTCCCCTTAGTTCTTAGGTCATTAAAAATTTCCTTAGGTTAGTTCGAGACTCATAACCATAAAGCATACTATCTTAGGTTAGGTTATAACCCTTAGATTAGAATCCATATAGAATAGGATATTACATCTTAGGTTAAGGCATAAACCTTAGTAATTTAGGAATAGGTCTTAGGTCAGTCTTATTACATTAGGTTAAAATCCAATTAAGATAAAACATCATAATTTAGGTCAGATCCAAACAGCATCAACCATTCTGACCAAGGCTAAGGTATTTTCCTTAATAGCCCAGTAATAAATCCTTTATCTCCTCATGTTGTTCAGCATTATGAAACATTTATAAAGGAGGTCCAAACTCACGATTTACAACATGATGCCTAGTAAGGACACTTGAATCTCGGTCCTTAAAATTTATATCAAAACACATCTCAGTTCCTCATTACCTATTCATTTCAGAATGTTAGTTATCAAGATGATAATAAAGAAGAACTCAAGCATACCTTGGATCAATGGAATTGATTCAAGGTGTGTTTTTATCATCAGATAAGTATGAAACAATAGTATAGGTTTACAACTTATAGATCATAGAGCCAAATGACTTCATTTCTAAATAAACAAAATTACAGCAAGTATGAATTTCTGAACAATAGTAACTTAGCCATTGTAAACATGATTTCCAAACGTCAAAAGGGTACACCTTCCTAAGACAAATCACATGTCAACATTTGTAATGTCAAAAGTGGAAGTCATCATAGTAACAACCATACCAAATATGTTACATACATGGGAGGAAAAAAATATGTATGACTATTTAGATGACATTTTTTTGCTATCTTTCTGGTAGAACTGTACGAGTGGATAGTTACTTATGCATCTAAATGGAACTGGAGGTATCACACACTTTTCTAGATGTAGGAATAATTTTAGGACCTTTATGATGCTGATCTAATTTGGATTCACATTGTGGATAAGTGGTTCCATGGTGTTTTGAACATCTATATCTTGGAGTACTCAATTTCCACTTATTCATGCCTACAGGTAGTTGAATTCCAATTTTAATGATATCTGAGGGTAGCTTACTTGCAAGGCATTCCACTGGCATTCAATATTCTGATGGTAACCCTAAACTTTGAGAACAAAATGGTGGAGAAATAATTCCCACCATGCATGGGGGAAAGAGAAGGTTGTGTGAAAGAGGGCTGACCTAGAGATAGAAAGGAAAATAGAGGAAAGGTGACTTAATTATAATGAGGCATACGAGAGGGAGATAGAGAAGTAATAGGATGTTACAGAGTGAATGACATTGTTGAGAGAGATGGTTCAAGAAGGGTTTGAAGTTCACACAGAAGACGTGGAAGCCAAGCATCAGGAACTCCCCCATTTGGGAAATCATAACAAAGAACCCTCCTCGGCCTCATGTAGAAGCATGGCAGCAGAGACGACCTGGGCTGCAGGAGCGCATCTGAATCCACCTAGAAACCTTGACCTTGCACTTGGTTTTCTAGTATATAGTACAACAAAAATTTAGCAAGATAATTTAGGAAGTGGGAGAGTAGGAGTGATTCATATAAAAATCACAACGATGGTAGTGCAAATGGCTCCATTTTTATATGGGAGTATCTTTTCAGGTGTATCATCTACACAAAATTCAGCCGAGCAGATTTTTGGACTCTCTTATGGGATTAGTAACACTTCATAGACTGTCAGGGTACAGTTCATTACTACTGTTGGGACATGGGGAAGTACATCTTCTAGTCTGACCCCAGCTATAGGTTTGAGATTAGGAGGTATAGGTGGCTCTAGCTATGCCAGATCTGGTGGTTTTGGAGGCAAAGGAAACACAAGAGGTTCTAGATCAGGTAGGAAAGGTCCACACCAATCCTAGAATATTTACATGGAGATGTCTCTACATCTTACAGAGTATAGGGGCATCAAAGATGCTTCTAAACATGTACACATGTGTGAAATAATATGGTGCACAAAAGGAATCATGGCTTTGGAGTGGAGGGAAAGTAAATTTGCTACTATGTTACAAGGGCGTGCACATAGCTGGTACAGAAAGTGTGACCCTGATTAGACTTGTGAAGACTACACAACTTTAAAATATGCTTTCCTCAAAGACTTTCACATCTCTGAGTTTGAGTAGAAGAGTATAAGTGCGCTCAAGGATACTAAGAAAAACACTACTAAGAGTGTCAGGGAATATGATTCTTGTTTCAAAATGTTATCATCTAAGTTGTCTTATGTTATTCATGCAAGCCAGCATGTACAATGGTTTGTTTGAGATCTGATTACACCTATTAGGAGGGAGATATCACATAAAACAGACACTGATCCAAGTGAATCACTTGAATTAGCCTTATGTGTTGAGGTAGTTGGAAGTATAGACATCGAGGTGAGCCCTTTTTTAGAAGCAGATATTTCATCTGTGACAAAGTAGTTGGAGAAGGTATTGGAAAATTCAGTAGATGAGATTTGCACAGGGATTTGGTGCAAAAATTGTGAAGTGGAAGGTCACACAAAGCCACAGAAAAATGCACTCATTATTGTTGGACTATGATATATGCCATTTAAACCATGATGCTAGCCATTACCCATTATTATAATCTGTGATAAGGAAGAATGTCTCTTGTTACTGTAAAATTTGTAGTTCCACAACTCATGACACAAAAGACTATCGGCTTATCGGTAAGATCTAGGACACTATAGATATTGGTGTATGAAATAAAAGAGTTTTAGATAAATCTAAAGGCAAGAACGAGCATCAGGATCGAAACACAATCAGGCACGCTCTAATAGGAATGAAGGGAATTTTGAAGGTGTTCATGGCAGAGGTTAGGGATATTGTGGTGGATTTGGAGGACGAGGCCATGGTGGTGGAAGAGTTGAGTTCCCTCATGGAACATGTTATACATGTGGATCTCCTTACCACTACATGTGTGAATGTCCTTAGAATATTACTTGCTCTTTTGTGGAAAGAATCATAGTTATGAGGAGTTCCCGGACTCATATGAGCATCTTAGAAAATATCATAAACAAGAAAACAAAGGTGCATGGATGGTTAGGATACAATGCACTTTGGAAAATCAGTGGATGCCTAAGTTGGAAGAAGAATATGAGGAATTATAGGTAAAGATCACGACCCGTGCTAAAGTAGCGCGTGCCAAAGACACATTGCAGAAGAGGCCTACCATCACTAAGGAGGAGGTTATATATGCACAGTACCTAGATCCTGCTCATCAAAAGGAGGTTTACTAGGAAACCATGGAGGTACTCAGGAATCTTCAAGGTGAAATATAGTATTTAAAGGAGCAATCACGAAAGATGGAGCAAAAGAAAGCATCAAAGACGGTCCAAACTGATATGGATGACTTGAGATATGTGTGAAAATTATTACGCTAGGAGAATATCATTCCACTATTGGGAAATTGGTTAAAAGGAAAAAATCTGTGTACTGATACTAGATGACAAATCCTACATGCAAATATTCCCCCTCATATCCTATATTATGACAAGGAAATCACTCTGAATGCTTTTTTGGATGGGTGGCTTTTGAGTGATATATTGATTAATATAGGCACAGAAGTTAATGTTCTTACCTTGGATGTATGGGTAAATATGGGGAGATCTCCATTAAATCCATCCTCTAATGTATTTTTCATGGTTAACCAGATTAAGGCCGCTCCCATAAGAGTTTTAAAAGATGCATCTATTACCATACAAGGAGAAACGTTCACTAGAGATTTTGAGGTTTTAGCACTGGTAGAGTCAGATAGTTTCCCAACTCTATTGGGGTGTTCTTGGTTCTATGCAAATAATGCTGATCTTTAGTTCAATAAGGGTTATATAAGTTTTGAAAACAAGGAGGAAAGAGTTATTATCCCTCTAACAGATGGAAAATATGCACCCTATGTTGAGCCCTTGAGTGAGGAATACCTAAATATGATTAATGTATGCACCATCTAGGATCTAGAGGTGCTTGATCCATTTAAAGAAGGAATCCTTCAATGGGAGGATGCACAGTATATTAGTGATACTACAAGTGTTACTTGTGATAATTGGTCTCATAGCACTTATGAGTTGGTAGGGTGAAAAGTAAAGAGCATATTTCCTAGGGTTAGCAAACTATGTTATATCAGGAGAATAGGTAACAAATCGATACTTTGTTACACCAGAGAAGGAGACCCTATGGTGTTCCTACATGCCATGGAAGAATAGTGGATAAACCCACTAGAAAGAAGAAATTTTCTAGCATATACCCTACACGGGACAACAACATGTTGGTGGGTGGTCCACAAGGATAATCTTGTAGGATGGAATGAAATTTGGATTACTCTTGCCACTAGGTTCTTCAGGAGCAATGCACCTACTCAAATATGCACTTATCATGGTAATCAACTTGTTCAGCACCACGTTCAGTAGTGTGAGAGACTCTGGATAAAGGGGCAGGAAGCTTTCCCACCTTCGCTCTGGGTGCACAAGTTTTATTTCACTTTACAAAGTTGTGCGCGTGCTTGGTATGTATATGTAGAACTCCATTGAGAGATTGGAAATTGGTAGGATTTAATTATAGGAATGACTCAAACATTTAACTTCTTCTCTACCAAGCCTCCAGTGGAAGAAACGTTAAAATTCATAAAGTGCTTAACTATAGGAGATAGTATCAAGGATGAAGAAATCCTTTAGGATTTATTGGATGAAGGAAAATCAGGAGTGTAGTTTGTTGAAGAAACAAAGACTGATGCCACACTACTCCAACACACTTTCCTTGAGAAATAAAAAGGAAAATTGGTCTACTTAGTGGAGGATGAAGAAGTAGAAAATTTGGATATAAACCATTCCACTGGTAGGTGTGAGGTGTTAGAAAGTGCAGATAAGACCACGTGCACCTATCATGAACCTATGAAGACAAAGATAGTGAATATTGGATCATATGTTGAGCTTAAGGAGGTCATAATTAGGGACTATTGGTCAGACTCCGAAGTGGAAAAAAATCATAGAGTTACTATGGGATTATCAGGTTAGGATTTCCCAGGAGGATCAGGTAAAGACTAGTTTTACTACTGAATGGGGTAGCTTCACCTATACTGTGATACCTTTTGGTATGAAAAATGTGTCTACTTTATTTTTGTGCATAGTTGTTCACGCATTCAAGGAATTTATTCACAACTTTTTGTAGGTCTATTTGGAGGATTGGAAGGTGTATGGATTAGTTAAAGATCACTGTGACAATTTGCACTTAATGTTTGAAAGATATATATAGTTGAGTATCTCTTTGAATATCAAGATGTGTATATTTTCTACACCTTTGGAATAATGTTAGGACACATAATCTATAAGGAAGGTTTGTTGATCGATCCAGCTAAGGTTGCAGTAATTATAGGCCTAAAAGATCCTACCAGTAAAAGTGAGGTGCACAGATTCTTGGGTCACACAGGGTATTATAGGAAATTAATAAAGGGATATGCCAAGGTTTCCACACCTTTGGAGGAGTTATTGAAAGGAAAAGGCACATTCTATTTGGGAGAACCGTAGCAACACACATTCGAGACATTAAAGGAGAAACTTACTACCGCGCCTATTCTTCCTTTTCCTTCATGGGACCAAACATTTCATGTATATGTGGATGCCTCTGGCATGGCCTTTGGCGTGGCGTTGGCTCATCCTGGAAAAGGTATTATAGATCATCCTATTTTTTTTTTTCTAGTATAAAATTGACTCTTGCTAAACAAAAATTATACAACTATAGAGCGCAAAGCTTTTTCAATGATCTATGTGCTACATAAATTCAGACAGTACCTACTAGCTACACCATTTTTCTTCTACACATATCACATGGCATTGGAGTATTCATAAAAAAATCCCATTTTATAGGGGTGCATTTACATATGGGTACTCTTATTTCAAGAATTTTATTTCACAGTTGTGGTAAAACCAGGGAAAAGTAATTCTAGACCAAACCATTTATGCAGAATACAGTCAAGAGAAGAAGCACAGAAAATTGAGGATACCATGTCAGATGCACATTTATATAGGTTACAATGAGCACCATTAGAATTAGAGGAAATTTTTTTCTTTCTATGAACAGGCATGACACTAGAAGGAATGAAATCCTTAGAGAAGAAACAATTTTCTATACGCATAGCACCCTATATGTTGATTAGTGGTGACCTGTGTAAAATAGGTTGGGATGAAATATTGTGTCGTTGTGTATTGGAACATGAGCGCATAGATATTATGAAATAATCTCATAGTGGTATTGCAGGTGGCCACTATGCAGGTGACGCTACTATGTAAATGATTCTACTCATTGGATTATGGTGGGAGACCTTGTATAAAGATTATAAGGAATTTTGTAAGGCATGTGATCACAATCAATGTCTTGGTAAACTAGGACAATGAGATGAGATGCCATTAAAGCATATTCCTAGTGCAGAGCCATTTGAGAAATGGGTAATTGATTTTGTGGGTCCTATTTCATCAGGCGCATCTAGAACTGGATCACGCTACATCATTACTTACACAAATTATTTTAGAAGATGGGTAGAAGAAGCCCCTATAAAGGATTGTACAATAGCTACAATAGCCAGGTTTCTATGGGAAAATATTATTACGAGGTATGGATGTTCTTTAAGTTTAACCAGTGATAGGGGAACATACTTTTTGAATCAGATAATCAGAATTTTATTGGATGAATTCATGCTTTTACACCATAATACTACACCATATCATCCTCAAGAAAATGGGACTACTGAGTATTTCAAAAAAAAATTGAGCCAGACATTAACAAAAATATATGATTTTGGACGAAAGGATTGGGATGATAAATTATCTGCAATCCTTTGGGCATATCAAACAATATATAAAATGTTTAACAAAGCCACACCATTTGAGTTAGTGTTTGGTGCAAAAGTAGTTCTTCTTATGGAATTCATGCTACCATCTTTACATATTGAGCATGTTAGAGGTCTAGCTAACGAGAAATCATTAGAAGAACATATTGGAAAGTTAATTAAGTTGGATGAAAAATGAGTAATAGAATGTTGGAGTCAAAAATAAGAAAAGGCCAGGCAGAAAGCATGACATGACAGACACATCAAGGATAAAAAGTTCACAATTAGACATATTTTGCTCCTTTATGATTCTAAGTTTTTGTGCCATCCAGGAAAAATCAAATTACATTGGTTGGGGCCATATGTTATCACTAACATAATCGAAACATGTGCTAGTAAATTAGAGATGCTTGATGGAATATGGTTACCCAAATACTTAAACGGGAGTAGGTTGAAGCCCTCCTATAAATAAGTATTCTCAATGTTTGTAATAAGGTAGTGTTACCATTTAGATTAGGTTTCCAATTTTGTATTTCCTTAATGTATTTCCTTCTTTTTTGCTATGCTTTGTCAATTTAGTTGGTGTTTTTGTATAATAAACATGTTTACGTGCCAAAATCTAATTACTATTTGAATAATTTTTATGCACAGAGGACTGCTCATACCCTTAGTGTGGGGTGGATATTGATATCTAGGTATAGTACTTTTGAAATAAGTACGCATGAAAGGAACAAACTGTTATGTGTGCTATTCAAGTTGGAGAATTGAAAAAAAAGTTATTCTAGAAATGAGGACCATAGGTGGAGATGAATGAAGAAACAAGTATAACGTGAGGTAAGCAGAGGCCGTGGGAACTACCAAGGGAAGGCACAGTGGTGAGGTACTCAAGTGCATGGAGGCATACTAAAGAGAAGTCAGTAGCTAGAAGGTTATAGCTTGGGCGTGAATATGTACCACATGGAAGGAACAAAAATGGTCGATTAATGAGAGGATTGTTGCTAGGTGGAGGAGCTATAAATGCACCAACTTTTTGAAAATCTATATAAAGATGGGATGTGATTTCATTTTTACCATTGCCATTGAGATAATTTTAAAATAATTTTAAAATATCTAAGTGCAAGCGAGCCGAGCAATCGTGTTGAGGTGTGAAGATTGTAAAACCAGACGTGGAGGGAAGGTTTGTGCATAGAATAATCTTGTGTTCCCATAGGTAAAGGGTTTGAGTGAAGAAAACGCATTACAAAAGAGATAGGGCATGTGATTCCCACTAAGGAATGGATATTTGGACTAGGGTTTCAAATTTATTTATTACAGAGGGTAGAAAAGAGATATTTTTCAAATGGCACTAAAGAAAGCATCCGCAACAGGAGTAAAAGGGAAGAAGAAGGTCATCGTGGAAGAAGAAATTTCACTCGAGAGTAATTTCTTAGAAATACAATATCTAGAGGGTGTGATCGTGGGACAAGAATGGTATTCCCACATCCATTAATGTAAAATTAATGATTACAACCATCGTACATCAGATAATAAGAAGGAACTAGATGCTTATTGAGAACAAAAATGAAAAAGCACACAACAGAAGATACGTCAGTGTACGATGACATTAGTGAGAAGTTACTAAAGCAGTTTGGAGTCTACCAATTGAATGAACTACCATACTTTGGAAATTATGAACCATTGTATCAATGGTTGATGATAATATTCCATGAGAACTTCTTCTACTTCACCAAATGGAGGGTTAGAATCACAACTTCCTTGATTTCAACAGTGACAAGACTAAGGGCCTCAAGAGCAGATTTGGAGAGTGACTTAATAGATAAAGCAGTGATCCTAGAAATAAGGAAGGAGTTGGGGTTTACTAAGGTTCCACATGGCATGGAAATCAATAAATTGAATAAGTACCTAGTAATGCAGGCAGCTGCACATCTTGTAATAAATATGAATGACCAAGAAAGGTGGTCACAGGTGAATACAATGTGGTTTCACGTTACACGGAAGATGTCTCAGGGAGTGATCTATAATATCATGGATCACATAGTAAATAAAATAATTGAAGAAGTGTGTGTAGGTGACAAAAATATTTTTGGTGCTATTTTATTGTCTTTGGTGTTTATGGAGATTGAAGTGCCCAATGGGCCAAAGGAGAAGATTTGGGAGTACCCCCGCAGAACACAAATCTCTAGCGAAAATATTTAATAAATACTTATACAAAGGGACCATGGGTGGGACATTTAAACAGAGGAAATAGAAGTGGTATGATAGGATAAATGGAGCGTTTGAAGAAAAATGGTAGATACCCAAGGAGTTACCTTTAGTAGTAGGTAAAAGTAGTGTAGTTTGCGGTATACCAACACTTTTACATCACGTGGTTTTCCATGAAGGATGAAAATCTGGAACCCATGGTGAAAATTACCATATGACTTCACAGCACGATATTTCAAGGCATTAGTTCACCATTTTTTTAATGCACGCCCACCTAATATTCAATAAAGACAAGGTAGATTATGACTACCACACTCTAAGAAAGACATATGTATATCTAGGATAGACTACCTACGTTGAGAGGCTTATCCCAGATATTATAAGCATGAATCTTATAAGCTTGGCTGTTGGAGATGTTAGAGCAATGATTGTGTACCTTTAACTCAAGCCCAAGCTAGAGAACAATAAATATGTGGAGAATGATTTCATGCTCCCAGGGTCACCAAAAGGTAAGTATACAATGGAAAATGTTCCAACACCTAAGCCCATAGAGACAATAGAAGTATATGATGAAGACAAGGAGCATGAATATAGTGGTGGTTTGGAGTACAGAGGCAGGAGACAACCCACAGATAGGGTAGAATTTGAGTGCATGACTACCCCACCCTAGCTAAAAGAGGGAGATGATGAGGACTAGGATGTAGTCCAAGGAGAACATCATTTCATAAGGGTGTTTATGAGAACCAGGACCCAAGGTGCTACTCCACAATAAGTGCTCAGATCACCTCGAATCTCTCAACAGAAGGAGATATATGAGAAGATAAGAAGGAAGTTGAATCTGAATGAGGAGGTAGAAGAGTTTGAGGAGAGCGTGCCTAAATCTCCTAAACCTCTAGAGAACATGGAAGAGCCAAAGGAGTTGTATGGATGGGAGCTGATGGATGAAGATATGAAAACCATGTGTATAAAGAAGCAGCTGTCATGGTCTATGCACACACACATGGATGAACCGGACTTTGATATATGTGAAGATTCATGTGTATCAAGGAGGTTGAAGAAGACACCTTAGGCTAGACACATAACAGTAAAGCCTACTATTAAGTCAGATGAATAAGTGATAAATGCTTTGGTGAAAGTCTCGACAGAGGTAGCACGAAGAAATGTCGATAAGGCTGAAATAATTAGGGTGTTGAGGGAAGATATAAAGGCCAAGGATGTATAAATATCATGTCTAAAGCAATAAAAATACTTAGAATAGAAGAAGAACACTATTTTCATCAGCATGGCAGAGGAAATTGGGGACAATATCATGAAAGTAAAGCCACACGTAGAGCCTAAGGTACGCAAAAAATTTCCTTCGGTAATGCATTATGTACAAACCTTGGTGGACTTGATGCTTGAAGATGAACCTCTGCGCATTCCAGAACCAAAGGATCTAGCACAAAAAGTAGAGAGAGAAAAGGCTTCGGTGATTAGGAAGATTACATCATATGAGGGATTGCTCTAGAGCTTGCAGGAGGAACTGAGGAAAGAAGATCAAGTGCTGAATATTTGTACAACCCCAGAAGCCGTTATAAGACCCATGACCATTATAGAGGACAATGAAGTCCTAAAATCCATGAAGGATGAGACATTGGGTTGTGCAGAATGATTATCACTTGTCAAGAAAAAGCGTGAGGCCCTTACAATAGTATAAGAACCACACAAGGAAAGGCTAGATGAGCTTGGGAAACTCATCGTGCAAAAGATGGACTTATTAGAAGGAAGAATGACTGTCATGACCTCATTGTTTTTGTCTTGTATAATGAGAAAGGAGAGATCGCAAAAGATGAGCTAGAATTAATTTCATTGGATATCCTAGAAAAGGCAGAGGTCGTGCTCAATGATTGACAAAATTTAGAGGCAAAAATAAAAGAGGAATATCTAGAATTGATTCTTCCCATTGAAGCAGAAGATGTTGCAGGGTAAAGTCATTATTTTATTCATAAAAAAATATTTATATTCTATTCATATTCTTTGATTCATTTTAGAGACAATAATTATTGAGGCGACAATGTAGTTAGTGTGGGGTAATGTTGGTCAGTCAAAATATGGTACTTAGCAAAAAATCATTCAGAAGGTTTGCACGGAAGGGAAGAACACATTCAAAAGTGTGGGAGGACTAGGAAGGAATCATACATTGAGGAGACAAATAGATTTAGGACTTAGTCATTTTTATGTGTATGAGGTTATTTTGGAGATAGCATTTCAAACACACAAACTAGTTAAATACTTGTGCAACATGCCTCGGCTATTTTTCGAGGATTGGCTATGAAGTACTTTGCGTGGGTACATGATGAGAATAGATTTACTATTGACATTTAACTAGAAGAATTATATTGTTGGCACACTTGCATGTGAGGCTATTCTTGTAATGGCACATGGCTAATAATAGCATGTGACCTATTTTGGGATTGGATAAGTGGTGAAGGGAAATTCCTCACCCTTATAAATATGTAGTGAACTAAGTAGCATAGATAGTATGTAAAAACTGAGTTATTGTGAGGTTAGGCTACCAAATCTGATGCACGCATAAACTATGGTATTATCTATTGTAATAAGATTATGTGTATTTATCATGTTTAAATGCAATGGAGTGTATTGGCTAAAAAAAATATCAAATCCTAATTATAATTGGTTCTTGCATGCTTGATTTCATCATGGTTATCATTTAAGTATGTTATTTTGTAGATCTAGATTTGAACATGCACTGTAGAATGATATACTAGTCATGGATCTGAATACTTTAAGTATTCATAATGATAACATCCTACAACAGCAACCCTAAAGAGGGGCCTGGTACCTTTTCATGCTTTAGGTGAGCACTCAGTCTAGGCTGAGTGATGTACCAACACACCTGGACTTTTACTGTAAATTCTAGGCTACATCATCTATGCTAACCCACATGGTTTTAACTCATAGCCAATCCAACGCCCTCATATTCCATGCCAGAATTCAACCAGTCCCTCCTAGCCCATCGCCACCTTCCATTCTATCACCCATGGATCCTAGTCAACCTATCACCATCAGCACTAGTGACAAGGAGTTCACAAAACTCCTTGATCGAAACCCTGTTGCTTTACAATATTACTAAGCCCATTCATTCACTTGTGACTCATCTAGGTAACTTATCTACTGCATGCTCGTATCCATACCATATATACTTGCACCCACTTCTACCTCTGCCACTACCAGCATTTCCCTGGCTGCCTCCACCTTACCACCTGTTGTTTCTCATCTTGACCCCACCACATCAATATTTGTTGTACCTATGACATTCATCACACCCACATCATTTTTTTCCCCTATGACATCCACCATCCCCATTACAGGCATGCCCATGTCTTCCACTTCCTATATACCTATCACATCAATCCACCTTAGGTGTTGACAACCCACACTCCCTTCCAAAACATCATCCTCTCTATCCCCTAGTCTCTTCCACCAATCACTACTGGGGTCTTTACATCCACCCCACCTACATATACCTATTACCAACTACCTATTTCCTCTACGGCTTACTCTGGGTACTTCCCCTCCACCTCTATTCCCTCTCATATACCTCCATCACAATTTTCATACGTGGCACCACCACACACTAGGATGGCATCTACCTCATACCAATCTTATTTACCACCTCATACTTTTAGGCGTGCCCCGTCATCATAACTCACCAATGACCTAATCAAAATGATGATGGAAAAGATGCAGACATTTGAAACATATGTCTTTAGTTTGCATAACTCTCTAACATATGACAATATTTGCAATGAGCCTATTTACCCATCCATTCCTATTCATTTTTGTCCTATGCACTAGGAAAACCAAAAATTCAACCGGTTTAATAGCAAAGAGGATCTGCAACAACACTTGTGGTCTTTTAAACATGTCTACTACCTGATTACTCATGATGTTGTATTACTCCTTCAGACATTTCCAATGTCATTGACGGGACCCACTTTGGATTGGTATAGTTCTTTACCTAGACATAATATCCTCTCATTTAACCAAGTTTATCAAGATTTTCTTGACCACTTTTCTATCAATATTGTTAAGAAAGTGACCATGACTGACTTATATGCCACACGCCAGTATGAAGACAAGTCTATCACAGATTTTTTCACTCGATGGCATAGCCTGATTAACCAACTTACATTCGAATTACCTTAGACAAAGTTAATAGAATTTTTTACTAGGGCTTGTACCAGACATATATCACCAAATCTCCAATTCCAAACCTTCCACACCTTTGATGAGGCATTTACCATGGCTCGGAAGTTGGAAATTCATGCCCTTGAATAAAAGAAGCTACAATTGTGTAACAAAAATGTTGTGTTCAAATCAAATGATACTTCTTCTTCTTCCAAACCCAAAATTACTTATTCTAAAACCAAGGGGTTTATCAACGTGGTCATTTTAAAATCCAGCCCATCTCATCCATCCAACCAAGCAAAACTTTCGTATAACCTCTCCCCCATCTAGACCTTTTAGTTTAGAAGAGAGAAATGCAAGTATGCTCCCATAGGAGAGCCTTACTCTGCCATTTTGTAAAAACTTAAAATCTGGAACAATTACCCTTCCACCCATTAAACCACATATTGGTTTTGAATCTTCTCACCCTCTACCCACATGGTACAATGAAAATGATTACTACAATTACCATTGCATTCAAGGCCATAGTGACGGTAATTGTATCAATTTAAAAAACAT
The DNA here is from genome assembly GCA_019776745.2 of Taxus chinensis. Taxonomy (NCBI): domain Eukaryota; kingdom Viridiplantae; phylum Streptophyta; class Pinopsida; order Cupressales; family Taxaceae; genus Taxus; species Taxus chinensis. The sequence continues at coordinate 679,910,724 of CM034152.1, forward strand.
TTTCCAAGAAATTTTAGATAAAGAGGATCTTGTCTTGGACAATCCAAATGCACTAGAAAACCAGAACCTTCAAACCTTCAAGAAGCCATTCCCAAATCAAACCCCCTCATCCAAAAAAACTGGTGATTCCTTCACCAATGGTAGTAATATCTGTGAGGTTCATGTTGTTTTTGAAATCTTACCAACTCCTTCTACACAGTTTCCTCCTACTTCATCTATTGAAGAAATTCTTGCACAAGCTCCTTCATCCACAGAGGAACCTATGCCATCTACTCTCTTACCCACATAGGAATCTCCCTCATCTCCCCCTACACCCATGGAGGAGTCCACAATATTTTCCAATGTATTTTCCCTATGCACCTCTCAATTTGATGAAAAACCCATAGTATTTACTCTCCTACCCACGGGAGAGTCATGATCACCTTCCTTTTCACCAAAATAAGAACCTACCTCATCTTACTCATTATCTCCCCTACCCATAAGGTATCCATTAGAGGAACCCCTTCCTATTGGTGACAAATCTCCATTGGATTTCAAGGATCCACTTGATTTTCTCTCATCTCTTTTACCCATAGAGTCTGAAGTTAATCACTTCCCTATTTCACATGCACCATATTTATTTATGGGAGTCACCATGAAATCAAAATTGGTTCCTTCTACTACCATGTCATTCTCACATTTGGTAAACCTCTTATACTACATTGATCATTCCATGCTTTGGTAGTGCCTTCGAATGCATGTTTCAACTCAAATGTAGATGTTTCCCACTGATACTTATATCGTTTACTCAAAATTGTTTGGATCGATGAAATCCGTCATACCTAACATAGTTGTGATGACATATTCCACATCACCTTTTCCCACATCTACACCTCTACCATTACCTCCATAACCACCTGCACCTAAACCACTTACACCTTCACCTGTATCCAAAGCTACCTACACCTTGGTACTCATGCCGACATCAAGCCTAGTCCATCCCCCTGTCAAACTAGATTTAGCCTTATCCTCACAGGCCAACACAAATACTATTCCCCCACCTAAGAGGAAGACCCAACCTCCTAATTCGTATACACCAACTTTTCCTACTACCCCTCTGTCACCTTCACCACTTCCATCTATCCTAGGACCTCACCATGAACCTTGGCAAAGCAGCCTCCTACCCTAGGTAAACTTAAAACACAATAGCCCACCTCCTCATCATGAGCCTCTATTATATCCAAATTACCTACACAACGTACACCTTTACCATCACCTACATCATTTTTACCACCTATACTCGCACCCCTTCCAGTAGCCTCATCATTACCTATGACATTTCCTTCTCTTCAACCAATACCTTCCACCTTGCCTCTTCCCACAACCTTCACCTTACCTACATTATCACCTTGGCTAACCCATTCTCTTCTGTCATCTTCCTTCCCTTCTACATCATGCACTTTGTCTTTACCTTTACCCACTAAGGTGCAACCAAAATACAAGATCCCACTACCCTCCAAAGAAGTATTCAAACCTACAACACCTTTAACCGCTAGTTCATCTACTACACCTTTTCCTAATAAGGTACAACCCAAACCTAAATTAGTACTACCTACCAAATCAGTGGTCAAACCTATTCCACCTCCAATTCCACCTGGTGACAACTCTCCCACCAGAATCACCCACACTTACTTCACATTGTGATCTATTAGCAGGGTCTTACACCAACATATTAGATAACCTTTTAGAGACTTCTGTTATCACATTTCCACCACTTAGACCTTACAAGCCACTCAAACCCAAACCAACAAGGTTTGATGATAAAAAAAATTGTGCTTACCATCATGTGTCAGGGCATGATGTGGAAAATTGTAAGGCTCTTAAATTTATTCTTCTCCAACTATTTCCTCATGAAGAAAACTTTGATGACGATGATCTTTTAGATGAGGATCATGTTCCACCTTTTCCTATCACAACACACCCTCACACCTTACCTATTCAGCGAACTTCATCTCAACCTCCACAACCCTTTTATCTACCTCCAACATTCGAGATCAATATTGTCCACATAAGAGAGCTAGCTAAACCTCTGCCAAAATGTCAATCCACTGATTTCTTTTCGAAAAACTAGTATATTCCCTCACCATATTGTTTCCCATCTTTTTGCTACACATATCATGAATCAAATGTTGTTTTACCCCATATTAATATGGTTAACATTGCCACTCACACCCATAAATAAAAAGGAAAGGAGAAAACAAACAGCCCATCCACCACTCTTGTACCAAATATCCCATATACACATGTACTAAAAATCACCATTTGTGGACCCACATACCCTATTTCTGATGGGGTTTCACATCATACAATGATTAAAAAATTACACTAATCTCCTCTAAAAATGTATTTGTATGACCTTGTCCAAACCTACAAGTCTCATAGATAGGCCCTCATGGAGGTTCTATAATCTATTGAGGTTTTACCTAATGACCCTACTCCTGTGGCATCCATTATCACTCCTCACCATGTGGCCTCTCTCACCAATTCATCCCCTTCCTCTGCTCCTGCTACCATTCATCAGGTAGCCACTCTGAGTTTCTCTGACAACAAGATTGTACCTCTCCAATCAGATGATCCTGATCCCACCCTCTTCATTTTCATCTATATTGATAATATACGTGTTTGACATGTTATGATTGATTTGTAGTGCTAGTATCAACAACATATCCTCCCATTCGTATAACCAAATGATCATCCCTGTCAATTACATGCATAATAACCCAGTTATGTTTCATTCATTCAATGATGCCATAACTTCCACCCTTACCACCATCATTCTCCACATTTGTGTGGAACCCCGTACCATTTCGGAATTATTCTTTGTCTTAGAGGAGGAATTCCAATACAACATGTTATTTGGCTGCCTTTGGATAGACATCATGGGTTGTGTTCCTTCATTCTTACACCATTGTTTAAAATTTGAACATAAAGTACATAACTATACCATTCCAACTGACCCTTCACCATTCAAGACACGTAATATGTTGTATTAAACTAATGATTTCCTTATACCAGTTAAGGAATCTACCACCACTGCCACCTCTCCTTATCCACGAGCCCATCCACTAATTTTGTTGCTACCTCTTCCACACCTAACTCCTTTATTCCCACTACTTTTGCAGCCTCTATAGCAAACCCATCTACTTCTCAATTAACCAATGCTTCTTCTTCCCTGACATCCAGTAATTCATCCATTCCAACTACCCACATATAAACTACCAATCCCTTAGAAGGTGTTTTTAAACATATCACTCTAGGGGAGTACCACCTTTATAACATTAAAACATTCCTTACTCCTTGAGAGTATGGTAAACTTCACCAACATCCTCACTATAATCACCACATACGCAATGTCTTCCCTTACAGTCCTCCCCACCTTTGCACCAACATAACATATGGGGGACTTGATGCTTCTACCTACTTGCCCAAGCCAACTTCCCAAACTCGAGCATTTTCATTTGACCTTCAATCTCTAACCAACCACCACTTCACCCACACCTTCCTCCATCATTGTGCTTGGAAGGTATTTGGCTTTGGTTTCTATAAACAAGGCCACCATATTTTCATCCCATGCACCACTTGTAAACATAAATACCATAGTGGTATTGGCTTTTCCAAACCATCACCCAAGAAGGCTCGATTCAAACTCATTGAGGATGATAAACCTTCTCCACCCCTGTCCACCAACTTCACCACCTTCAACTACAGAGTCTATGGATCCAGAATCCATTCCTCTTAAAAAAAAATTCATGAACACCATTTCCTTGGGACCTTTAAGTTATCAATGAGATGGCAAGGCTCCCTCTTCTCTTCCCTTCCTACATCCTGACATGATCAATGACGATACACCTTCTATTAACGTTGTTTAATGTTATGAAAATGTGTCTATTCTCACCTACCTTGGTGCAAAAGATTCTTATATTCACAAGTCATTACCTTCTGAGACACAAACCATTTTAAATGAATCAGCCATCGAAATCAATATTCACACTCAAGACGACCCACACATTTTAAAAATAGGCCAATATTTAGATGTTGCTGAATAGGAAGCTTTTACTTCTTTCCTCCGAGATCATAGTAATTCTTTTGCTTGGACCTACATTGATATTCCTGATATCAACCCAAACATTGTGTTCCACAATATCATAACTATTCCTAAAGTAAAACCCATGAAACAGAAGCTATGGTAAATACATCCTGGTATTTCCCTTCTTGTCAAAGAAGAAATCTAGTGCCTCCTTTTGATTTCCTTCATCCTACCCATTGATTATCCCCAATGGATCTCTAACATAATTCATGTCATAAAAGCGATAAGGGGAATCTACATTTGCAAGGATTTCTATAACCTTAATTTAGCTTTCCCCAAAGATGACTTTCCTTTACCTAGTATTTACTAACTAGTTGATCTCATCGCCAGCCATGAGATGCTATCACTCATGGATAGTTTCTCAGGTTATAACCAAATATTACTCACCCTTGAATATCAGCACAAAACCACCTTCATCACTCCTTGGGGACCTTATACTATCATGTCATGCCCTTTGTCCTTAAAAATGTTGGTGCTACATATCAGCGAGCCATGACTTATATATTTCATGAAATTATGCATCACATATTGGAAGATTACATTGACAATATTATTGCCAAATCCAAACATTATGCCAAACACCTTACAATCATTAAGTTCATATTTGACTGTCTCATCAAGTACTGTGTTCACCTTAAACCTAAGAAGTGTGTCTTCGCGATTCTCTTTGGAAATCTTCTTGGTTTTGTCATTTATTTGTGTGGCATTGAAGTTGATCCCACTAAATCAAGCCTATTCTCGATATTCCTCCACCCACTAACCTTCGTCAACTTTGTAGTTTGCCAGGAAAATTACAATCTATTAATCATTTTATTTCGCAACTTTCTGACCGCTGCCACCCATTTCATCATCTCCTCAAAAAGGATGTCTCCTTCAAATGGGATGATGAATGCCATAAATCCTTCAAAGTTTTAAAACAATACCTCCTCCAACCACCTATGTTCATTCCCCGTAAGGATGACCAACCATTTTACCTTTACATTTATGATACTGATCATTCTTTAGGTGTCATGCTCGTTCATCGTGACGAGAAACATAGGCAACAAGTGGTTTATTATATAAGTCATATGCTTTTAGACTACGAAACTAGATACACTCATGCTGAAAAACTTTCCTTAGCCTTATTTTTTATCACCACTAAACTTTGGCACTACCTACTTAACAACAAAACCTTCATTTTCACCAATATCAACCCCTTACATTACATGTACACTAATTGCTACCAACATCAAAATGATGCACATTGGTTTATGCTTCTTACAAACGTAGACCATGAATTCACCCATCAAAAAAAAATTAAAGGAAAAACCATCATTGACCAACTCACAGACACACCTCTCCCTATAAATCAATCCTCTAACTTCAATTTCCTAGATGAATCCATCGCTACCCTCTCTTTAGATGATACCATTTACCAAATGACCTTATTATTTGATGGTTCCAAATGTCAGTGTAGGTGTGGTGCTGGAGTTATCCTAACTCCTCTTGATGGTGAGCCTATGCCATTATCTTTCAAACTATATTTTGATTGTACTAATAATATTGCCGAATATGAAGCACTCGTATTAGGCCTTCAAACAACCATTTCCTTAGACGTTAAATTAATTATATCTTTGGCGGTTCCCAACTGATTGTAAACCAAATTAATGATATATACTAGTGTCATAACAATATACTTCAAAAGTATAAGAATCATGTTGACATACTTTTAACTACCTTTGACCGTTATGAACTTCAAACGACCCCGCATTCCACTAATAAATTTATGGAAACCATGGCATGTCTTACTTCTCAAATCCCCATTTCAACCTCCAAATCGAAAACATTTTTCACCATACAAAGGTTACAATCACCTTCTTATCTATTTTAAGATGTCAACCTATTCAGAACCATTAAAATTGACCCACGTGACCTTTGGTATAAGCATTTTGTTGACTACCTTTCCCTTTCAATTTTACCTCCAAATCTTATCGCAAAATACAACGATCCTTTCTAAAAAGTGTGTCTCAATATGTCACCATGGGTGGTCTTCTTTATAAACATGGCTTTGATGGTATCCTCTTACGATTCCTTACAAGTTCTTAAATTCCCTACATCATTAAGGAAGTTCACGATGGAATTTGTGGGGGTCACTTCAGTGGTTTAGCTATCGCTAAACACATTCTTCACCTAGGCTATTACTGGCCAACCCTAAAGCCACGATTTTTGTGACTATGTCGAAGCATTGTGTGAAGTGTCAACAACATGCTAATATTCATCACACCCCAAGTCACGCCTTACAGGTCACACACGACCTTTGGCCTTTCTCTCAATGGGGTTTGGATCTTTTTAGAGAGATCAATCCTCATTCTTCCCAATGCCATCAATGGATTATTACTGCTACCGAATATGACACTAAATGTTTATAATCCATGCCTCTCACTTCTACGAAAGCTGAGAAAATATGTGAATTCATCAACCATCACATCATTTTTTGCTTTGGTGTTCCTCACTGTCTCATCACTGATAACGGAAAACAATTCAAAAACAAAACCCTATGGAAACTATGTGATGCCTTCAACATTCAACTCAATTTTTTTCACCTTATTATCCCTAAACAAATGGCCAAGCTTAATCCACCAAAAAATCCCTAAACAAAATTCTTATGAAATTAGTTGACAATACTGGAAAGGATTGGCACATGCACATTCCTTTTTCCTTATGGGACTTATTGCACTAGTATTCGTACCTCAACTACTTCCACACCTTTCTCTCTATTCTATGTATACATAGGTTGTCCTGCCTCTTGAAGTCCAAATTCCATCTCTTCGTATCTCACTCAAATATATGCTCAACAATGATGATTTTCTCAATTGTTTGGCACAACTTGAGTTATTTGAAGTCATCTCAATGCTCTCGATCACCTCCAAATCTACCAAAAATGTATCAAATGTGCATACGAAAAATGTGTCCACAAAAAAACCTTCCAGGTCAGAGACCTCATCCTAAAGGAAAATCAACATGTAATAAAAGAGGAGAAAAGTAAATGGGGAGAAATTGTCTCCTAATTGGTTTGGACCCTATATCATTACTCACACCTATGGATCAGGTGTTTATCATTTGTCTTCACTCAAAGGTAAACCCAAACTTGAGCCCCTCAATGCCTTGAATCTTTGACCATTCTATTGTTGAATCAAGTCCTATATCACCTTAGAACATGTTCCTTGAGCACCATTCACCTTCCATTTACCTATTTTAAGGATCAACAATTAAACAGGAATCATTTGATTACCTGTCACTTTTCAGCCTTATCTTCAATATGAGTATCATGACTCTTCTCATGGCATGATTCTAATGGATACTTTTCATATTTTTTCAAGATGGAATCCCATGGTTTTTCATCACTTAAAAACCCATCTTTCATAGCTAACCCTTGTGTACTATAGTTTTATCTTCATAACAGGAGCCTATCTTTCTCTATTGTCTTGTCCATGACCTAAAAGTCCAAAAAAAACAAATTCAAAAATAAAAATATGGGATTTTCAAATTCAAACTCCTTGAGTCAAAATTCTCACAAATAGATGACTCCCTCAAAAGGACATCTAATCTTTCTATCTTATTGCTATAAATAGATTGCTCCCTCAAAGGACAGTCTATACAAAGCTAGCCATACTATACATAGTCTATCACAAAAAGAAGACTATTCTTGTAAAAATAAAATAAAAATATTTAGAAGCTTTCCACATCGATCAGATTCACAAAGACCTCAAGGAGATACTCTACTCATCCCACATAGACTTCCCACATTGATCAGTCTATAAAAACAAAAGCAAAAAGAAAAAAATTAACTTTTTCTGTCATGGACTTGCCTATTTTGATCTTGGGTCTCTTGCCAAAAAGGCATGTTGTTGCACACCAGGTTACGCTAAACCAAGCCTTCTTTCACCTCACTTTTTTTCCTTTCTAACCTTCCACCTAGTCAAGGGACGTGCCACAAATGTGACATTTTGTGATCATGTGACCTTCTTCACCCATAGAACAGTCAATCATGCAATGCCTTTTAGGGTCTTCCATTCATAAGCCAATATTTGGTATGATAGACTTGTCAAGGTTCTTATCAATTAGGCAAAACTTTTGTCTCCTCTAACTATTCACCTCTTTTCTTACTTCTTGATCCTCCTTTACAGGACCAAACCTTCAACACCTACATTCTAGAAATTCCTTTTCCACCAAAATCACCCATATCTATTTACCCATATACTCAACCATGCCTATTCGACCTAAAATCACCCATATCTATTCATCATAGACTCAACCATGCATAAATGACCTAGACTCAACCATGCCTAAATGACCTAAACTCAACCATGCCTAAATGACTTAACTCAACCATGCCTAAATGACCTAAACTCAACCATGCCTAAATGACCTAAACTCAACCATGCCTAACTGACCTAGACTCAATCATGCCTAAAATCAACCAACCCATTCTTCTACCTCATCATATTCTTCCCTATCTTATGGGAGAACTACATTAGCCTGAGGCCCCTTTTTGTCGGGGCTATGTAGGCAGCACTCTGAGGGCATGGGGCCCTTGGAGGTTATCGTCAGCCACTCTTTCCCCCTAACCAATTTTCCCCCTTTATATTCACATTTTACCTTAGTTAGTTTCCATTTTACACAAAACTTGGAAATTACAAAATCATACAAATATACATATTTACCATTTTATAACATCACCATATCATACATCACTCATTTCACATTCCCCTAATATCAAATATTTGGAATATACACCACAACATACATATACATCATCATTTATTTTCCATACTACCAATAACTTGGAAATTAAATCAAACACAAAAACATGACCATATCATGCCTCTACCCATGCCTACATCATACCTAACTCACCTAGACTCTACCATGCCTATACTTGACTCCATCATGCCTACATGACTCAAATCGTGCCTAACTCACCTAAACTAGGATCATACCTAAATCATCTAGACTCCACCATGCCTAAATCACCTAAACATGATTATACCTAAATCACCTAAACTCAATCATGCCTACATGACCTTCAACTCCACCATGCCTATACCTCACTCCATCATGCCTGGAGGTTAGCTCACCTCGACTACCCTAACCAATCACCTTGACTACCTTATACCTAAATAACCTACACTCAATCAGGCCTATATGGCCTGAAACTACAATCATGCCTACTTCACCTGTTTCCATCGACAATCCATCATGCCTAATATCAACCTAGTAGACATCATCCACCAATACATATCATATCAATCTATATAAATGGGACCAATCTATGAAATTATCAAACACAGTACAAACAGATACTCAACCATGCCTAATACCTAACTCATCCATCACAAAACTCTCATCATGCCTAAATTGGACTCCACCATGCCTAATTGTCATTCCTAAACTACTTAGACTCCATCATGCCTACACGACCTCGACTCCGTTCATGCCTAATCCACCTAATTTCCATTCATTACACAAAAAAATGAAAATTAAAATTAAGTACATCATCCATACCAGTAGAATCTCAACATCTATATAACATGGGAAAGTCTTTGTATCAATACAAATATACACAGATACAAATATATCAATATCTCCAAAAACTGCTCATATACATCACACCACCCTTGGCACTTAGGTCTGTAGTATATGATAAAAAATATCAAAAATCTCAGATACATCTTCACCATCTTCGGTATGCAGGCCATATAGTGACTAATCATGTCATCCCCACATTGGAACAAAAACTGATAGGTACCCTCTCATGTCTTCGGTCTCATATGTCTCCTCCTCCCTACCTGCTCATCCTCCAACCTATCTACCTACATCTCTCCACCCTTCCTATGGGTACCTGGCAGTTAATCTCTGCATTGACCCTCACCTAGATGCCTGGCCTCCATGGAACTCATCCCCTCTCCCTGGCCCTATCCATGGGCTTGACGACCCCCTGTGCTCCCTTGAGCTAGTGAGTACAGGATCTCGATCCTACTCACTAGCTATCTGTTGTCCTCTGTACTCAGGGACATATGAAGTGAGACATCTATAACACCACCGTCATCAGATGATCCTGATAATAGCGAGCCTCATTCAGGGAATCCCTGAACCTCGCCATCGACACAGTTTGCGGGTGGTGCCATGGGTCTCACAACAACCTGTGAACTCTGTCCTACTAATAATGGCCTCGGACCCTATCTTGATGCCTACCCCTCTTGCCTATGCCATGGGACTTTGTCCTGATGTAGGTGCTTGTAATATGGAACCTTGTCCCTGGGCCTATGGGGGTACATGTACCTGTGTACTGCAAACCTGGGCCTGTAAGGCCACAACCTGTGCCTGTGTAGTGGCCCAATTAACCCTGTAAAACTAGCCACTATGTGCCTGTAGGGTGGCTACCTATCCACCATCCCCATGTCCACCCTGTGCGAGTGCCTGTCCTATGTACCTACCTAGGCTTATAGAGCCATCACCTGATCCTATAAAGTGGCTACTTGTGCCTCTGACCCTGTGAGTTATCCCTGTAACACTATAATATGTGCCTAAAGGGTAGCCACCTGACCCTGTAAAGTATCCCTCTGCACTATGATAGTGGGTAAATATGGCTATCCTGGCCTCGGTGGTGTCACCTCATAGCTGGGCCACCCACCACTGCTTATATCCATCAGTGACTCCACACGTCATCAATCTGTCTATCTACCACCTGATCCTCCTTCCCTGTCAGAACACCCAAAGGCATGGTGGAGACATGGGTCTCTCCACATCATCTCTCCTAGTACTGTGGGAAAGGTGGGGGCACATCCTACCATAATCCAAACTGCCGTCTAACCCTGTCCATAGGAATCATCTCATGTTCCTCAGCATGCCACCCCTATATCCATCTCAGTAGCTGAAGCTCCTCTAACTCCTCAGCCATGCCTCTATAGGATGGATAGTGCACATATGGTCTCTCCAATATGTAATACAGACAAGCCCTCCAATCACCTGCCTATAACTATGAAACATCATATGTGTCCCTCAGCCACCCTAGCTGTCTAGTGACTGGTACCCATCATCTAAAACCAACTCTGAGACAAAGCCACCCCCAAACCAACCATGTCATGGAAAAATAACTGGTTGCACACACACACGATGTGCTCGTATGCCCAACAATGTAATAAATATGTACAACACATACCAAACCTCCTCAATCTCCATAGGCCCATAGCTCCCTATACAACTTAACTAGGAAAGTTGGTGCCCAAGAAAAGTGTATCCGCTCCTCGATCATATCCTGTAGCACCCCCATTAGTGCTCATGGAAACCTACCACCCTCAGAATCTGGAAATGCAAAACATCCAACTGTCCACCATCATCATCACAGATAGCCTAGTCTCCTGCGGATAGGCTACATATATATCTCCATAAGTGAGAATCATGTTGTGATACCTCAGCTCACTCATCGCCTCACCAAAAACTGCCACTATCGGCTCCACCGATGCCTCTGATGAAATGGAATATACTAGCTCCCTAATAATAGGAAGCCACAAGATCCTATAAATGTCCTCCAAGATAACGGTCATCTCGCCCATCGGTAAGTGAAAGGTATTGGTCGTGGAATCCCATCTATCGATGAGAGCGACCATCAAACTATGATCCCGGGCTATATGCCTATAGCATCGGATCGCACTCAAGTCCAACCTTAGTCATGTGCTCCCACTCCTCCATGGTCACACTAGGCTGCATCTGTACCAGTAGGGGTGGTACTATGTCTCTACATCCTCAGCTGATCTCTCACCTACATCAATCAACACAACCATGTCAAGACTTGACTACCTCAAATCACCTATTACCCACCATACAACCACATAATCATGCCTACCCTATTTTTACCTAATTCACCTATAAACCTACTAACCCTTATCATTCTTACCCATTATCTTAGTTCATTTCACCTACTTACCTATCCCACATCACCAAAATAACATTTTACCCTCTTCCCTCTACATTAATCTTCACCTACCCCTTCCTCACCTATTTTAATTTCCTACCTAGCCCTTCTTTCCCCTATTTACTCTTAACCTTAACCATCACCAGTGGTGTTGACCATCACCAATATTTTTTGACCGTCATCGGTCCCTTTTAACTAGTGTCGGTCACCTAAGACCTTGATCGATGCTGGCTAAAGCCAACCAAATGTCGGCCAACCCCTGACCATCGTCAGTCTCTGTTGCGTCATTAAAACCAAAAACCCCTCCCCCATTCTAAAAAAATCATAAAAACTAACCTCAACACCTACTTTAACCCACATAACCCTATACCTAGCTTCATTCCCAACCCTATTTAACCTATGCGTGACCTTCCCACTCCTCATTTCCTTCATTTTTACCCACAATTTCAAAATAAAATCCCACCCATTTTTTAACCAAAATTAATTTCAACAACACCATTTTTAATCAAATGAGGGATTTGTATCATTTCCTACCTCTAATTGGTGACTGTCTCCATGGTGGCATGTCTGGCTGTTGCGCTGGTGGTCCACCCGATCCCTCTCCCTCCTCTAACATGCCAAAATCAACTCCTCACCTCCAAACAAATCGAATCAATCGAATCACTTGAATCGATCTCATGGACCTACTAATCTAACACCAATCACATACTATGTCACTCGCCAACTCAGCTCAATGCCTCATACTATGGTTTTCCATTCCTAACTTTCTCCTCTGTCATTTTCTAAAAGTGGCAAAGTTAAAATGAATTCGTATAAAACACAGATTTTTCTTTTTTAGCCCAAAATCGACATGACCGACATCAGTCATGTCTTGCCCTACCAAATTAACGTCGGTTACACCATGACTGACATCGGTCACCTGACATTACCTTTTGACCCACGCCATGCCCATTTTTCCTAAAACAGTGTTGCTCCAACCATTTTAACCTTACCAATACCTATTATACCCTACCCACAAGCCTACACTACCTGTACATTTTCTTAATTGTGATTAAGGACATGTTATTTACCTATACCTTGGCCTTACCAGTGCCATGACCTACATACCCTAACCTGAACCACCTTTGGTGACATTTGAATTTGTGTACTCAATATACCTTGCGATGTTGTTACTGTGTTGTTTTAGCCTAATGACCTTACCTTGCCTAATGACATGATGTTTATCACGACATACCTTTGGTGCCATTGAAAAAAACCTATTACCCATTCCTACATTAGACCTCTTTGTACTTCATGACCATATCCTATACCTTGGATACCTAAATCACTTCAACCTCATTTGGATAAACCTATCGCCCTTTTGACAACATAGAGTTTGCAAAATCTTCAACCTAGTACCGTATTGTGATCTATACGTATGCATGTGCATTTGATTGCCATTACCCATTACCCAATATGACCATTACTCATTACCAAAAATTCCCATAACTTTACCTACTGACCCTTTCTTTCATTACTTACCCATCTATCAAAATTACCCACCGACTTCGTTTAACACCTCATCAGTTCCTAGTTTGAGGGGAATCACCTCCATCCGTAGTTGGGGCAACCTTGCTCTCACCTATATTTGGGGAAACCACTATCTTTTTTTTTTCAGCATTGCTTACCAATATAAGCTACATGACAAAAAGGGGGAAAATGTAGACACCAAATTTGGGTCACACTCCCCTTGGCCCCCTTTAATTAGCTAACGTAACGTATTCACCTAACCATGAATCCTTACCCCACATTCATATTAATTTAATTACTTACAATTGAATTAATGTTCATCTTCACATTATTAATTAATTTAATTACTTTAAGTAAGTTAATTTACACCTCACCTAGCCACATTACCTAGACACCTCACCATGGACTTATTTTTAGTCTATTGATTAACTAAGACTGAGTCTCTACTTATCTTAACCAACTGGGACTCTTTCAAACCCTAAAATTAAATTCCTATTCCTTATCCAACAAAAATATTGGTTATCTAAATGCTAACCCTCACTTGAAACCCAGATTGACAATCAAGGCATGCCAAAAATAGTAAAGATTTTCCTATTTTTGGAAAACCTAGGATTTCCCACCTTAACCGATGTCGGTTAACCCTCAACTGACACCGGTCACCCTAACCATCATCAGTTACCTTATATATATTTTTGAAACCTTTTATTGAGGTTGGTCATTTTGGAGTTCAGAGAGTTCTATTGCATTCAAGCATGAATCAGAGACTTCTCAACATCCAGGTGATGGGATATACTCAACCACAGGCCTAAACAAGCACTCAAGGCTCATCCCAAGGTATCATAATATTCATGGGAACACTCTAGGAAGTATTGCCACGACACTGACCAAAAAGTTCTTCACGGATCAAACACTACCTTCCTTAACCTACCAGACCTGCAAATGCAAACAAGTGTATTTGATTTTCATCATTCTGTACTTGGTTAAAGTCTAGGTTCATTATCCTTTTGTTATTACATCTCATTCCTTTTTACATTCCTCCATCCCCACCTTCTTACCAATCTACCCATCCAACCACCCACGACCTTCTAGCTCTCCATACCTGACCTCTATGCATTCCTGAGTCTCCTTGGCATTATTACAAACCCAACCATCCTCCCTTCATTCTCTGTGCAATCATAGAGAAGTATAAAAAACTAATTTTATTTAATTACCACTAAATTTACCCCTACTGACACCAGTCACCTTAACCATGGTCGGTCCCCTCTTTACCAGCATCGGTCACCAGACTGACATCGGGTCTCTATATGATTTCACCCTTTTTTAACCAACGAGCACAATCAATCCTTAGTTTACCCAAACTTACCCCATATCTCACTAGAACCTCCCCAAGACCTCAAAAAACCTCACCCAAATGTGATACCCCCACCTATAACCTCACAACAGACTTTCCCAACTCTATGTGCAGACACAGAGAGCCTAGACACCCACTTTTGATATTATGCCATTTCCCACTGTAACTGATGTCAGTCATCCTAAACCTCCATCAATCGGTCATACCTGTACTGACATCGGTCACCCTTGACCGACATTTTGCCTTTGTGCCTGGTAAAATTTTCTTAGACCAGTAAGCTTCCTAATTACCCAAAATCAACCCAAACTTCACCAAATCTTACCCAGACCCCTGTCTGTGACCCTCAGACCACCTGCCCAACCTCTAACCTGACTCAAAACCTTCACTAGTGTAGTTATCAAGAATTTAACTGGATTGACACAGATAGTAGTCTGAGACAATTAAATCATAACACTAGCATTAGATTATTTTATTTACATGTTTAGTTATTGTATATTGAGTTATATATCAGTGGATTGACAACCGTCCAGGAAGTATCACACTTCCTGGATCTAGCTCACGCTAAGCAATCCACTAAATTTTGCTATTAACTATATCTTGTGGTCTTGCTTTGTATTATAGGTAGTTCCTCCTAGCCAAAAGGAGGCTCACACAATCAGCTTGGATCAGAAATCAGAAACACACTCACTCAACCTTCAACCAACGTAATAATAGGTATTCCTCCTTAACTACTTACCTTATTTTCTTTATTGTACAACAATTTAGTGAAACATTACCCAAGGAGTCAGTGGATCCATAATCCATTCCTCCTAACTTTTTTTTTCGTAAACACCATTTCATTGGGACCTCTAACCTATCAATGTGATGGTAGGGCTTCCTCTTTCATTCCTCTTTGTTATCCTAACATGATCAATGATGACACACCTTCTATAAACATAGTTTAATGTCATGGTGAATATTCCCTTCTCACTTATTTAGGTGTAGACAATTATTATATTCAACGGTCATTACCTTATGAGATGCAAATCATATTGAATGAATTAACCATAAAGATCAAAATTCACACTTAGGATGACCCTCGAATCTAAATATAGGCCAATCTTTAGACCCCATTGAATAAGAAGCATACACTTCTTTCCCCCACAAACATAGCAATACCTTTTCTTGGATGTACCCTGACATTCCTAGTATTGACCCCAATATCGTTTTCCATTACATCATAACTATAATTGACGTTAAACTAGTGAAACAG
The DNA here is from genome assembly GCA_019776745.2 of Taxus chinensis. Classification (NCBI taxonomy): domain Eukaryota; kingdom Viridiplantae; phylum Streptophyta; class Pinopsida; order Cupressales; family Taxaceae; genus Taxus; species Taxus chinensis. The sequence continues at coordinate 679,926,916 of CM034152.1, forward strand.
AAGATGTAAAACATACATTGACGCATTGCTCTTCTTGTGAAATAAGAATTACAGTGTCTCCTTTTTGTTTCCTTCATCTTACCCATCGATTATCCACAATGGATATATAACATCGTTCTTTTCACTAAAGTGACAGGGGGCTCTGCATCTACACAAAATTCCATGACCTCAACCTTGCTTTCCCAAAGGATGACTTTTCTCTACCTAGAATTCACCAACTAGTTGATCTCACATTCGGCCATGAGATGTTATCTCTCATGCACAGGTTCTCAAGTTATAATCATATATTTCTTGCCCCTGAATATCAACATAAAACCACCTTCATCACCCCTTGGGGGACTTTTTGTTATTGAGTCATGCCCTTTGGCTTGAAAAATTCTTGTTCCACTTATCAACATGCTATGACTTACATCTTCCAAAAAATCATGCATGACATACTAGAATACTATGTCGACAATATTTTTGGTAAGTCTAAGAGTCATGCATAACATCTCCTTGTCTTTAAAATCATTATTTACCATCTTATCAAATACTTTGTGCGCCTCCAACCAAAGAAGTGTGTCTTTACTATCCTCTCTAGAAAATTGTTTGGTTGTATCATCTATTTGCATGGCATCAAAGTTGAACCAACTAAAATCAAGGCCATTCTCAAGATACCTCCACCCATGAACATAAAACAACTTCCTAACTTGCAAGGCAAATTAAAATCTATTTGATGTTTCATTTTGTAACTCTTCGATCATTGTTATCCTTTCCACCATATTCTTAAAAGGTATGTCTCCTTCAAGTGGGATGATGAATGCCATAAATAATTTGAATCGTTGAAGTCCTATCTTCTTCATCCACCTGTGCTCATCTCACCTAAAGATGATCATCCTTTCTACCTGTACATTTAAGATATTGACCATTCCTTGGGTGTCATGCTCGCTCATCGCGATGAGTAACATAGGGAAAATGTGGTTTATGACATAATTCATACACTTTTGGACTATGAGACTAGATACACTCATGCCAAAAAACTCTTCCTTGCCTTAGTCTTTATCACCACCAAACTTTTCCACTAACTACTTAATCATAAAACCTTCATTGTCACTAACACTAACCCTCTCCACTACATGTATGTTAATCCTTACTAGCACTAACGTACCTCACATTGGCTCATTCTCCTTGCATACCTAGACCTCAAGTTTACTCATCAAAAGTCTATTAAAGGATAAACCATTAATGATCAACTTGCAGACACGCCGCTTCCTAGACATCAATCCTCTAACTTTGACTTTCCTGATGAATCAATTTCCATTGTTTCTCTTGAAGATATGGATTTCATGGCCTATCAAATGACCTTATTATTCAATGGTTCCAAATGTCAACATGGGGGTGGAACAGATGTTATCCTCATTCCTCTTAATGGTGAACATATGCCTTTATCATTCAAACTTGATTTCAAATGTAACAATAACACAGATGAATATGAAGCACTTGTACTAGGTCTCTAGACTGCCATCACCCTCGATATTAAAACCATTAATATCTTTGGTGATTCTCAACTTGTAGTAAATTAATTCAATGGATCATATAAATGTCATAATGAAACCCTTTAAAAGTATAAACATCATGTTTACATGCTTTTGACTACCTTTGATCATTACAAATTTCAAATCACTTCACGTTCCACTAACAAATTCGTGGATACCATGGCTTGTCTTGCCTCATAAATACCTACCTCACCTTCCAACTCAAAAAAATTTGTCACAGTGCAAAGGGTGCAATCACCTTCTCACCTAAGCTATGGTGTAAACTTTTTGGGAAAAATCGAAACTGACCCAGGTTATATTTGGTATAAGAAATACATCGATTACCTTTTCCTTTCCATATTACCTCTAGATCTCACCCATAATGGTCGAAGAGAATTTATTTTAAAGGTTTCCCATTACATTGTCATGGGTGGTATTCTCTATAAACGTGGATTTGATGGTACCCTACTTAGGTGCCTAACAAGTTTTGAAATTTCATATATCATAAAGGAAACCCATGATGGAATTTGTGGTGGACACTTCAGCAGCCACGTTGTTGCTAAACACGTCCTTTGCCTTGGCTATTAGTGGTCAGCCCTTAACCAAGACTGTTTTGATTATGTCAAGTGTTATGTGAAGTCTTAGCAACACACTAAACTTCACCATACCCAAAGTTATGCCTTACAATTCGCCAGGGAATTTTGGCCTTTCTCTCAAAGGGGTTTGGATCTTGTCAGAGAGATTAACCCTCACTCCTCTCAACACCATCAATGGATCATTACTACAACCAAATATTACACTAAATGGATCGAATCCATTCCTCTCATTTCTGCTAAAGTTGAGAAATATGTGAGTAAAAGGAATGATAACCAGATCGTACTAAGCCAAGAACACAGTTGTTAATCAAACACCGCCATCAATAACATGAAATCAATTTTCCAAAATAACTTTACATAAACCTTTGCAAACAAATGAGTAGTGATATCATATATTATTATGGAACTAAATGAAATACAATGAGAATGGGTCTTGCTTATAAGAAAAGGAATAAAAATCTAAGAACCATTCAAGGTCATAGATCAAGCCATAAATCAAGGAAAAAACTAGTGATCAAAGAACTAGTCAAGACCATAGATCAAGGAAAGAACTAGTCAATACCATAGATGAAGGAAAGAACTAGTTAATACCATAGATCAAGGAAAAAACTATACCTAACAAATAAATAATATCCCCCTAATATATAAATAAATAAAAATAAATATCCACACACATAAGTGGGTGAGGATAAATACAATAAAGGTAAATAAAGTACCTAGGTGAACATGAGCTAAGGTAAATACCTACTCTAACACCCCCCCCCCTCAAGTGAATTTAGGGGCTAAAATAGAAGTGGCATGTCCACAGTATGAGTCCCAGAAACTAGGCCTGATGAGGTACTCATGTATAATATATCCATGAAGAAATCTCAAACCAAAAGAAGGAAAGAATCCTGCTATAAGGAAAGAGAAAGAAGAAAAAGGAATATGTTCTCATAAACACCCCCGAAGAAAAAATTCTGAGACCCCAAGCATTCTACCTAACTCAAGATAGCTAGGTAATGTAAAAGGCTTCATAAAGATATTTGTAACCTATTGTTGACTTGGAATATACTCCAAGAAAATAAATACATCCTGAATGTGCTGACGAATGAATTGTATGTGTATCTCAATATGCTTGGTCTGTTGTTTCTTAACAGGGTTGCAAGAAATGTGAATTGCACTCTAGTTTTCACACCAAAGTATATTTAGAGAATCCTATGGGAATCCAAACTCTGTCAATAACTTTCAAAGCCAAAGAATATGTTGACTCACTATAACTGTTTCCCTGTACTCTTCCTTTGAAGATGAAATTGCAATATCCTATTGCTTTTTACATGCTCAAGTAACTAGAAAAGAACCAAGACAAAAAATATATCCAGAAGTGGAACGCATGTCATCAATAGAACCTTCCCAGTATGAATCTGTATACCCAACAAACTAAGTAGAACCCATAGTGTAGTGTAGGCCAAAGTGGGAAGTGCCCTGCAAATAGCATAAAATCCTTTTAGCAACCTGTCAGTGACTACTATGCGGAGAATGTGAAAACTGAAATACAAGCCCTATTGTAAATGAAATATTAGGATGAGTATGGGTCAATTACATGAGACTCCCTACCAACTACCTATACAGTGTAGGACCACAAAGTGGTGTGGTACATGTAGAAGTAAGAGTAACCATAGACTGAAAAGGAGATGGAATTGGCTTGCAATCACCCATATCAAAGCGTTGAAGAAGATCATGGGTGTACATTTTCTTACTCAAATGAATCCCTGAATCTATCTGAGAAATTTAAAAAACAATGAAGTAATGCAATATTCCAAGATTTGTCATGTTGAATATTGGCGAGAAAATTTGTTGAGTGGACAAACTTGTGGATTTCTTACCAATGCTCTGGGAATCTAAGTCCCTCTACTTAACTAGTATAGCTTTCATATGTGCATGCACATGAAAAGGTGGATTTATGTGGTGGCCTCTCAACTGGGGATCCAACAGGGGCACTCCACTGACCCTGCGGCAAAGCTAGCAATCTCTTGCTAGGGAAGTCTTCATCTATAGAGTAGGAAAGGGGAGTGAGAAAAGAGGAAAGAGAACTAATGTTGTAGGTAGAAAATTAGATTCCTACATACACACTAGTTAGAAACTTCAACACATGTATTTATTAGAAGAAACAACTCTGCGAATAACAACAAGACCAAATAGAATTCACTGATCACCAAGTATCAAGAAACCCCTTAGTCAAAGGAAGCTAGAAACTCCTTCTTCTTGTATTGATTGTTCAAATCAAAGTTATACATAATGTGGGAATGGAGGAAATTTATAAAAGGGGGAAATCGAAGAAAAATGGCTATCTCCTTTCATTTTCTCTAAATACAATGCACTCTTGAGTTTATAAGATCAATTACCAACCCTTTGAAATTGGAATGGCTTTACAATTTATAGAATAGAATATGACTCTTCATCTTCCTCATGACCTTTCGAATACCTTAATATGACTTGAGAATGTTCATATTCCACTTCAAATATTTAAGTCCCTTTTATAATAGCAAGGTGACTTAATTTACATTATGTTTCTAAAGTCACTTAAGTCATATTAAAAGTGCAAACCCCAATGCAAAATTAGAATATTGGAAAGTGAGAGAAAGTTGGGGGGAAGAGGAGAGAGAAAGAGAGGGAGAAGAAGAAGAGATGTCATTCCCGATGAAGTCCATTGATCCTCGTTGATGGAAAGCTCCAAATGCAGTGAAACTCTGAATCTTCGAACTCCTTGCACACTATAAAACTCCTCCAAATTATCTCACGAACGCTTGCTAAGTTGAATGAATTAAGGTGGATCGTGAATGCCCTGTGAAAAATGACTAGGCTGCTCCCGAACAATGATGTCCCCTTGAATGATTATCCATGTACATCCCATTGTGCCAAAACTTCTCTTTGAGTGTAACTTACTATTTTTAGTAAGTGTGAAAAAAGAAACTCTCTCGATCCTTTGCTAAGTGTTGTGACCTTGATTCCCCTTTCTCCCTGCATTCCTCACTCCTTTGGATCAAATTTCTATTTTTAGCAGGTGCTCGAGGGCACACTTACTATTTTTAGTAAGTGTCAAAAATTTCCATTCTGGTGGATTCTCAGCTGTAGTGCACCTCCAATGTCTTCATCTTCTTCGTAGGTTCTTCTATCGATGACTTTCCCAAAATAGTAGTTCCTATGTAGTAGACCTGCTATTTTTAGAAAGTTTTCCTCTGGGAGTTGGATTGACATGGAACAAAATTTTTTGATATGGGTTTTTTCCCAATATCATCCCTCTAAAATTTTGGGCCCCCCTGCTTAATAATCCAGGAGATTTTAAAGTTTTAACTTTTCAGACCTGGCAATGCTTCTGGGTACGGTAGCCATTAATGGACCTCAAAATTGTAGGTTTGGTTTTCTCCTACATTTGTGAAGAAAATTGTATTTTTGATGTGGGTTTTTTCTTCTGGTGCTTCACATGTAATCTTGCTTCGATCCGGCAACCGATTTGACGGGAAATCCCACTTCTTAATTTGTTGAACCGAAAAGGAGATTTCTTCGTTGTGGATGTTTTGTCACACATGGGGAGATTTTTAAGGTGTCTTATTGATGGCCTTGGGTAGAGGAATGAGAAGAAAAATATATCTTGTTGTTTCATGCATCTGTTTGGGAGATTTCTTCAACTTCTCATTTCATGGCTATGGAGTTTTCTCTATTTTCTCTATCTGTGCTCCGTGCTTCTCCTTCTGTGTTTTATGAGGATTCCTTCTGAGACCTACACATCACTATGGGGAATGTGTTTCAGTTCTTGGGTTGACCAGGTTTGAGCATTTTCAATGGCAGAGTGATGAAAGAATGTTGCAGAGGAAGTATGGAGGAATGAAGTGCACATATAACTGTTAGAAGTTAGAAGCGGGAAAAAGTGACACTTGGAAAAATTTCAAAAAGATATGCACAGGTAGGGCTTGGGTGAATTTTTCCATGCTTGATGTCCCTAGCCTCAAGGATGTGAGGGACATCAATTTCCACAATGAGCAAGATGGCGACACATGGCACTAGATCCAACGACAGGGAATGAAGGAGGAAAAAGTTGATTTAAAGCACTAGGAGCTGAAAGGAGGTCACATGGGTGTCGAAATGACTCCCTATGGGGGATGGGTGAATTTTTCAAGGTTTGATGTCCCCCACCTTAGGTTCATAAGGGACATAAAATTCCACGGTTGTCAAGAGCATGACACGTGGTGGATCCGACCTGCACGCTCCAAATAAGCACCTGGGGGCTGAACACGGTCACGTAGTGCAGGAGACTCCCTATGGGGGCTGGGTGAATATTTCAAGGTCTGATGTCCCCACCTCAGGTGTATAAGGGACATCAATTTCTACGGTGGTCCTAGAGCTGGCACATGGCACCCGATCCAACGGCAAGGGATTAATACTCCAAGAATGCACCTGGGGGCTGAACTGTCAAGTTTGAAGGTCATATGAGGGCCCCAGAGGTCACATGGGGGCTGGGTGAATTTTCCAATGGCTGATGTACCTAACCTAAAGGATGTAATGCACATGAAATCTCCGCCATGCTCTTGGTGCTGACACGTTTCCTCTCAAAAAAAATGACTAAGTCTTGAACTGCGTTTGAGAGGGTAACTTAGAACGAAGATAACTTGAGCTCCCGGTGGAATTTATTGGTGAAATGTTATATGATACTAATTGGAAATGGAATTTTGAATCCAATTATGGGGGTCTCATGTCTTGATTCTTCCATATGATCCCAAAAAAATAAAATTTTTTATCTGGTACTCCACTTGTGCCTAAGAAAAACTTCCTGTCAATCATATGCGCCAAGGTGTTTTGAAAAATATTATTTTACCATCATCTAGGTATTAGAATCCTATTTCTAATGATGTTTTGTTTTAATTCTAAATCCATCTAGAGCTCCCAAAATATTCTTCTGAATCTCAACAGTTGTTTTAGGCCTGTGTACCGCCTAGGCTTGTGAACCTTTTTTTTTACTCAGACTGCTCCAAGTCTTGTAGAACTTCCCCAGACCTTCCAAAATCATTTCCATGATGTTCCAAGGTATTTAATTCACCTCCAAGTTTTTTTTTAATCTTTTGATCCACTCTAGGGGGTTGAATCCAGTCCTGGGAAGGCCAGCGATAGCCCTTCCCAATACTGCCAAAAGATAACATCTTTTTAGAACTCCCTAAAATCACCTAGGTAAAATGAGTGCACTTTACTAAATCACCTAGGGGAAAAATTTGACATCAAATAGGGGGTGATCAGACTGATGGATTTGACTTGGGGTGCCTAGGAATAAAAAATTTTCCATAGGGGTATAATTTTCGTGCTTAGAAACTTCCAATTTCCCTGTTGCACATTTTCATGACAACAGTTGGCTCTAGCTTGGGGACATTACATGGACTGAGCATAGTGAAGACATGACATGGGAATCTAGAATCTCAATTTTATACCATATAGTTCGTTGACCAGTGCCTTATCCATTGGGCCCTACGGAGTCATGTACAACTTCTAGAAAGGAATATTAGAAAGAAACACACACACAAAAAATGAAGGAAAGGAAACACACGACACACAACAGGAAGGGAAACACACGCAAAAAAAATGGAAACACACCTATCAATAATCTATGATACAAGGTGAGGGACAACCCACTTTCACTGAAGTACTTTTCATTTCTCATAAGTTACCCCTGAAGAGGTAACACCGAATGATGATGTTCTACGAAGCCATTGATGGGTTCTAGAAAGTAGCCTCCCCTCCTCAACTGCTTATGGAATCTAGGTGCTTTCACAATTTTCTATGTACTTGGTAGGAGTGAGTCCATGTGAGCTTCTTGATGCTCAATTCCTTTCTTGGAAATTCCATTGCCTTCATGTTCTTTGAAATCAGTCTCATAGCACCAGTTGCCTTCCATGTTTATCCATATAGATGATTCTCCATTAGGCGTCTCATCGCTTCCCTAATGCTGATTTTTGTTCCAATTCCTTGAACCTTCTAAGTTACTTTCTTTCCTAGGTCTATGCTCTTTGACATCTCTTCCATGAGAAACCTCAAACTTATCTGTTTCCTTTACTCCACTACGAGATGCTTGAGTACTGATGGAGGGATTGGGCATGGCCTCATACTTATCTTGTATACCCATGGCATGAGTGAAGAGATCAAGAATCATCTCAGGTTCTTCCATAATTTCTACTGTGTCCAATAGTATTTGCACAGAGATCTCATCATCTTGGTAATCTCTGAACTCTAATGATCCTTCATCAAATAGAGATTCATCTTTAAATGGGAATGAAAATATCTCCATTTCATTATTGCATCCATCAATCATTAGCTCTAGAGTGGCATCATATTTTTCATATTGCTTTATCTCGATGTGGCCAACCTTCACACCAATTAAGGCTTCCAAAACAACATCATGCTTGTCTTGTAGATTTGTGGCTTGTATCAGGATCTCGAGACTGAGCTCAGGATCTTTAGTTTCTTCTGCAACTTCAATCATTTCTTGTATAGAAATTTCTTTCAAAACTTTCACGATCTCATCACAAGCTGATTTTTTCTCTCCATATATGGCTTGATTGAGATCATCTTCATCCCTAAATGGAAATGAGAATAAATCCTCATCTTGGAAAATCATATAAGCTGATTTATCTTCTTGAAAATCATCAAGAACCATCTCCTCTTCCTCATGGTCTACATCATCTGGTGATTCGGGGCTGCCCTCTTGTAACTCGAATCTCCTAAGTGCTTCTTCAAAGCCCAAATATCTCCGGGAAGGCATGTCTGGACCTATCAAGATGGGAATATCTTCTTCCTCCTCATTTTTCACCAAGTGATTCATCCACCTGGTATTTTGGTACAAAATGTTAGCTTCTAGGCTTCTGGACTTTTACACAGTGTATCTCATCTTCTTCTTGAGAAGAAATTTCTCCATGTCTCCCTTCACTAGTATGGTTGTTGATGACAAATTCATTTGAATTTTACCTCCCAAGTCTCAGTAGAAACTTCTACTCAGCAACATTTTGAATGAGGTTGGGACATCGGCTACCAAAATCATCATTGAAATCTTCTTGTCTAGAAATTTGGTGAGAGACACCTATGCATATTTTACCTTCCCTACATGTGGGACCTTTTTCAACTCCAAAGAGTAACAAGAGCCACCAGGTGGAGCCATGGTGAGTTTGAGAGATTTAGTGACCTTCAAAGGCATCACGTTATCTAAGGCACCAAAATCTATTATGCAATTTCTCAATACATATTCTCCAACAAGTAAGGAGACATAAAAAAGTTCAACTTAATCAGTCTTTGATGCGCTCAGAGAAAGCATGTTCTGTGAGGGAGGTGTAGGTGAGTTTGGTAGCATGCCTTTTGAACTAGAAGTTACAGCATTGGGTGTTATACTACCATTCCTGATATATCAGATGAACCTCTTGAATTTTTCAGGATGAGTCCACAAATATTCAGTTTTGGTAATCTGCACTTTGGCTTTGTTTGCATATTCTATGAAGTCAAAGGGAGTAGATGTGGACAAGGGGGGTGAAGGGACTACTTTTGGATTTAGGATAGGTTTAGAAGTAGGAGTAGATTTTTTGGGAAATGGATGGTATTTTGAATGGTACACTAGGATCCGATTTAGATTCATACTTGGAAGACATATTAGAAGACTTACTTGGGTTTGTGAGAGCTTTCTTACTTGCTACGAGATTAGGCTCCAAAAATGTAGACTTCATGGAAGATGGGAGTGCAAATCCTTGACTAATTATTTTGTTTCATAGATTCACCACATGAGGATCATCAACCTTCTTTTATTTTACAGTAGTGGAGGGAGATGCTCTTTTCTGAGATTAAGAATGAGTCAATACCACACATGAGAACTGGGTGCATCTTCTTCATCTTCTTCATAACCTCCAGAATACTCACAAAATCTGATTTGTGTATCGTTATCAAACTTATCACTTTCTTGGAAATTGCCACCTTCACTTTCTTGAAATCTACAATTTACACTCATGGGTGGGGCCTCTAAGGTGAGCCTTTGGGGTGCTCTTACAATCTGATTTTTGTTGCTTCTTTGAGAACATACTCGTTCAAATAATTCCCTCTTCAAAGAGGCCATCTCATTCTCCAAATTTTGTAGTGATGGATTGGTTCTCTCATCTCTAGGATGTTAGGCCTTTCCCTTTGATGGATTCTTGATCTTTCTAGAGAGGATGAGATCATCATCAAGTTCAATGGCCATCCTTTGTGCTTCTACAATGTTCCTTGGTTGGGATCTTCACAGCAAAAATCCTACTTCTGATGATTGGGAGTTGATGAAGAATCTCTTAACATTGTTTTGAGATGGCGAATCCTCTTCAGGTATCCTACAAAGAAACCATTCAAAATAAGCCACAAAGTCTCTCATGGTTTCACTTTCTCCTTTCCTCATTTGAGCCAACTACACCAAGAGGTCTTGACAGTATTTAGTTGATTTAAATATTTCCTTGAAGGCATCCTTGATGTCATCCCAACCAGTGATGGATCGAGTAGGCAGGAGGTAGAACCATTCAGCTTATTTTTCTTGGAGAGACTCCACAAATAATCTTACAGCAACATCTTCATGTTGGACACCAAGAATTCAACATGATGTCATGAAAGCAACAATGTGTTCTTCTAGATGTTGCGCATTGTCACCTTTGAACTTTGGAAAGTTCTTGTGGGAACCCATTGGTAGATCATGAAGAGGGGGTTTAAGAGCAAGTGGGTATGTATTCCTTCCCCATGGAACAATGGGTTGAGGTATTTCTTCTTCATCCACCATTGTTTCTTCTAATTCTACTTCAGCTCTTGCCTCTGCAAATTCTTCTTCAAATTATTCTTCTTTTGTGGAACTCGATATTCAATGGTTGTTGAAAAATTATAGAATTTGAAGGATTTTAGTTGGGATTATCAGGTGAACTTCTTGAAGATCCAGATGAAGAGGAGGCTTGAGAGAAGAAATATGGGATTATCTCTAATTCATTCTTGCAGATTTTGCAAAGCCTCTAAATTAGAATCAACAACATCTCTTGACTTGCTCAACCTAGTGTATCTTCCTTTAGCCAACTTTTGGAAACTTTTGTAGTTAGAAAATGAAAGGACATTATGGAATGAGAAAAGTCACTTCCAAAATCAGTAGTTTATCTTTTAGCAATGGAACTTCATGAACACTCTTTTTTGATTTTTTTATATGATGTTCAGACCTTGTGGTCGTATATTGGGTGTAGATGCTGCTAAATTTTCCCCACGGTGGGTTCCAAAAACTGTTGGCGAGAAAAAAAATTTTGGGTGGAAAAACTTGTGGATTTCTTACCAATGCTCTAGGAGTCTAAGTCCCTCTACTTAACTGGTGTAGTTTTCATATGTGCATGTGCATGAAAATCTGGATTTCTATGGTGGCCTCTCAACCAGGGATCCAACAGGGGCACTCCACTGACCCTGCGGCAAAGCTAGCAATCTCTTGCTAGGGAATTCTTCGTCTGTAGAGTGGGAAAGGGGAGTGAGAAAAGATGCAAGAGAACTAATGTTGTAGGTAGAAAATTACATTCCTACACACACACTAGTTAGAAACTTCAACACATGCATTTATCAGAAGAAACAACTCTGTGAATAGCAACAAGACCAAATAGAATTCACTAATCACCAAGTATCAAGAAACCCCTTAGTCAATGAAAGATAAAAACTCCTTCTTCTTGTATTAATTGCTCAAATCAAATTTGTACATAATGTGGGAATGGAGGAAATTTAGAAAAGGGGGAAATGGAAGAAAAATGGCTATCTCCTTTGCTTTCTCTAGGTACAATGCATTCTTGAGTTTACAAGATCAATTGCCAACCCTTTGAAATGGGAATGGCTTTACAATTTAGAGAATAGAATTTGACTCTTCGTATTCCTCATGACCTTTTGAATACCTTAATATGACTTGAGATTTCTCATATTCCACTTCAAATATTTAAGTCCCTTTTATAATAGCAAGGTGACTTAATTTACATTATGTTTCTAAATTCATTTAAGTCATATTAAAAGTGCAAACCCCAACGTGAAATTAGAATATTAGAAAGTGAGAGACAAGTCGGGGGAAGAGGAGAGAGAAAGAGAGGGATTAGAAGAAGAGGAGACGTCGTTCCTAATGAAGTCCGTTGATACCAAAGAACATGTTCACATGTTCAAATGTTAGAGTAGGTATTTACCTTAGCTCATGTTTACCTAGGTACATTATTTACCTTTATTGTATTTATCATCACCCATTTATGTGTGTGGATATTTCTTTTTATTTATTTAGATATTAGGAGATATTATCTAGTTGTTAGGTATAGTTCTTTCCTTGATCTATGGTATTGACTAGTTCTTTCCTAGATCTATGGTATTGACTAGATCCTTGATGTCTAGTTCTCTCATAAATCTATGGACTTGACTAGTTCTTTGATGACTAGTTCTTTCCATGATTTATGGCTTGATCTACGACCTTGACTGGTTCTTAGATTGTTATTCCTTGCCTATATAAGCAAGGCCCATTCTCATTGTATTTCATTGAGTTCCATAATAATATATGATATTGTTGCTCATTTATTTGCAAAGGTTTTGTGTAAAGTTATTCTGGTGAATTATTTTAATCTTATTGATCATGGTGTTTGATTAGCATCTGTGTTCTTGGCTTGGTACGATCTGGTTATCATTCCTTTTATGGTATCAGAGCAGGAGATTGCTATTGACATTCGTCTGTAAGTTTTATTTTGTAAATATTTCTTTTATATATTCATATATTTCAGGATTTTCTTGTGTTTTATTTTTTCGTGCATTTTTATGAAAAAAAGAGGCTTCCATTGGATCCAGAAGGTGGAAAAACCCTAAGATTGATTGTAAACTCGACCATTACGGGAGGAAGTCATTTTTTTGGTTTTTTTGTTGTGCAACTAGATTTGCCTCGGGATTCGTGCCTTACAGAAAAGGAAATCCATGAAAAAAAAATTAGTTTTTGCTCAGTTTTTTTATTCCTATGGTATGGTATGGTCATATGAGGGCTTAAAGCTTGTGATTTCTACTAGTAGGTCCTTAACTCCAGCCCCCTTTAATTTTATTTGTGTGGTGAAGGCAAGAGCATTTTATTCTATTTTAGTGGAAACTAACATAAATAGTAGAGCATAATATTGAAAACCTTGTATCTTTTAATCGGTAACTCAGTTTTGAGTGTCATTTTTTACAAAAGTGCATATTTTTTTATGCTCTTTCCAGTGGAAATATTTATTTTGAGAATTGCACTATAATTATAAAGTGCCATATTGTAACACGCACTCATTAAAAAGGTCCAAAATCTTGGGGTCTTGGGGGGCTCTTGTTGCATTGCTTGGGGGTCTTGTTGCATTACTTGGTTCTTCCATTTCTTTTGGTGATTTTTTTTTAAGATGGAATCTACTTCTACATTAACTCATGTTGAGCCATTAACAACACATAATTACCACACATGGAAACCAAGAATAGAAATAATAATTAAACAAAAAGGATTATGGGCTTTAACTTCTAAAGAACAACCAGTGTTCACTAGAGAATATGAGAAATTTCAGTACTAGTGCAAATTTGATGAGTGTATGGGTTTGATAGGAACTTATGTAAGTGACAGTCTTTTATTTCATTTGGAAAAGTGTGACTCTCCTTTCAAAATATGGGAGAAATTGGAGGATTTATTTGGTAAGGTGGATCATATGAGAGCCATGCAACTTGAAATTGAGATCACCTCTCTTAATCCTGAAGATTTTCCAACAATTATAGACTATCTTACCAAGTTCAAGCATTTTTTGACACTGTTGAAGGGGAGTAGAAGATTTAAGAAAAATGAAGAGTGTGTTTAATAGATTTTATCCAAGTTGAGAGGACCATTCCAAATTTTTGCTTCTACCTTTTTCTCTAGCATGGATGCCTTAGGTAACACCTTCAAAATGCCAAACTTAGAAACATTTTGTGAAAGACTTACTAGGGAAGAATCCAGATTACCTCACCTTGAGTCTTCCACCTCTCAAAAATTATTAGTTGCATCTAATCCTAAAGGAAAGGGAAAACCAAACAGTAAAACCAAATCCACACCACCTCCATCTCAAAATGCTCCTAAACCCAAAGAAAACAACTTAAAACCTAAGGAGTCTTCTAAATCCAAGAATAAGTCTAGCTGTTCATGCTCTTTTTGTGGGGGTAGTAATCATGAAGAAAATAGGTGTTATAAGCGAATGCAAGCCTTAGAGGATGCAATCAAGAAACACAAAATTTCTATCTCCACTCCACCTCCTTCTAATCAACATGGAAAAGCACTTAATGTTGTCGAAAGATCACAGTCACCACTTACAGACAATTGGGTTATAGATTCTGGTGCTTCTCATCACATGACTTCTTCCAAGGAGTCTTTTGTTTCTTTAGGTTTGAGTTCTACTTCCAAAATTGAGGTTGGAGATTCTTCCTTTCTTTCTGTTGAGGGAAAAGTTGATATACAACTTGATGGTGGCAATATCCAAGATGCACTATGTGTTCCTAACATCACTACAAATTTTCTTTCTATATATCAAATTTGTCATTCTGGTCAAGGAAAAATAGTGACTTTTACACAACATGGGGCAGAAGTAAGAACTTTGTTGAAGCCTTATTCACTTGTTTCTCAGGGTATTGTTGATCATAGTTCTAGACTATATCACTTTGAGGGTTTTGATGACACTTCTTCTATAGGGACAGGATTGGTTTTTCATTCAGATTCAGAGAGTAAGCTTTGACATGAAAGATTTAGACATCTCAATTACAGATATTTGAAGGAGTTGAGCACTCATGGTATGGTAGATGGTCTTCCTAGAGTTTCTTGTCTTGAGGGAGTTTTTCATGGTTGTGCATTAGGGAAACAACACCAAGATCTTTTTCCTAAGAATTTTTCTAAGAGAGATTTCTTCACCACTTGAGCTTGTGCATAGTGACTTGATGGTTTTTTCCTAATCCCATCTTTCAATGGAGCTAAGTATGCACTTACATTTATTGATAATTTATCAAGGCGTACTTGGGTTTATTTTCTCAAGTACAAAAGTGATGTTTTTTCACACTTCAAAGTCTTCAAGGCTTTGGTCGAGAAACAATCTTCTAGTAGCATAAAGAACCTTCGTACTGATAATGGGGGGGATTACTTCAGCAATGAGTTTTCTGAATTTTTGGCAACTCAAGGCATTATTCACTAGCATTTTGTTCCTCATACTCCACAACAGAATGGCTTATCAGAAAGGAAGAATAGAAATTTGAAGGAAATGGCTAATTGTATGATGCATTCTAGAGATTTACCTCCTATCTACTGGGTAGAAGTAGTTAATTGTGCTAACTATATTCAGAATCGCACACCACACAGAGCACTTGAGCATTTGACTCCAGAGGAAGCTTGGTCCAACACTAAGCCAGATGTCTCATTTTTTTGAGTCTTTGGGAGCCATGCTTGGGCCTTTGTGCCAAATAAGAAAAGGAAAGCTTTGGATAAGAAGAGTAAACCCTTGATCTTTGTAGGTTATTGTGAGGACATGAGAGCTTATCATCTTTTAGATCCTGATACACATGATGTTATTTTTCAAACACATGTTCAATTTGATGAGCATTTCACTCCTCATGATTCTTCATCTTCTTCCATTCCTTCTTCTTCTTTCATCTCATCTTGAGGATCCTTTTCTTTGAGGAGATTGATGAGGAGGTTATAGATGTCATAGAGGATCTTATTCCCACTGATGTTGTCACTATGCCTAAGTGGGCTTGTACTACAGTTTCTGAGGCAGCACCTTTCATAGAGGATCTTCCACCCACTAGGCATCATCATGCACATTCTATAGGTTCTGGACTTTTGTGTCAGGCAGTTTCTGAGGATCCATGGTCTTTTTCAAAGGCTCATGGGATACATGAGTGGGATGATGTGATGGCAGCTGAGTATTCTTCTTTGATGAAGAATCATACTTGGGATTTGGTATCTCTTCCTAAAGGAAGAAAGATGGTTAGGTGTAAGTGGGTATACCAAACCAAATACACATCAGTTGATGGGTCCATTGACAAGTATAAGGCTCGTCTTGTTGCAAATGGTTTTTCATAAGTTGAAGGTATTGATTACTCTAAGAATTTTTACACCCATTGCCAAGATGGATTCTGTACGCCTTGTACTTGCTCTTGCTGCATCACAGGGGTGGCCCATATACCAGATGGATGTGAAGAGTGCCTTATTACATGGAGATCTACAATAGGAAATATACATGGAGCAGCTAGCTGGATTTTTTTAGGATTCTTCTCTTGTTTGTAGGCTCCGAAGGTCTCTCTACGGTCTCAAACAAGCCCCTCATGCTTGGTATGAGAAGATGGATTCTTTTCTTCTATCTACTAGTTTTTTCATTGCCACTCTGATCATACAGTGTATCTCCAGCATGTTGGTGAGGATATTGTGATACTTATCTTGTATGTTGATGATTTGTTACTTACTGGTAGCTCTTCTTCCCACATTCAGAGTATTCAGAGGGATCTTTCTACACAGTTTGACATGACAGATCTTGGGCTATTGCATTATTTCCTTGGTTTGTAGATTTCTCAGATAGATTCAAGGATTCATTTGAGTAGCAAAAGTACACCCATGATCTTCTTATGCTCTTTGATATGGCTGATTGCAAGCCAAGTCCATCTCCTTTTTAGTCTGGGGTTACTCTTACATCCACATGTACCACATCACTTTGTGATCCTACATTGTATAGGCAGTTGGTTGGGAGTCTCATGTACTTGACCCATACTCACCCTGATATTTCATTTGCAGTAGGGCTTGTATCTCGGTTTGCACATTCTCCTCATAGTAGTCATTGGCAGGCTGCTAAAAGGATTTTGCGCTATTTGCAGGGCACTTCCCACTTTGGCCTACACTACACTAGGGGTTCTACTCAGTTGGTTGGGTATACAGATTCAAATTGGGCAGGTTCTATTGATGACAGGTGTTCCACTTCTGGCTATCTTTTTTGTCTTGGTTCTTCTCCAGTTGCTTGGGCATGTAAAAAGTAACAGGCTATTGCACTTTCATCTTCAGAGGCAGAGTATAGGGTAGCAGTTACAGTGAGTCAGTAGATTCTTTGGCTTCACTAGTTATTGAAAGAGTTTGGATTCCCATAGGATTCACCGACTGTACTTTGGTGTGACAACCAAAGTGCAATTCACATTTCTCGCAACCCAGTTGAGCACCAGCGGACCAAGCATATTGAGATACACATCCACTTCATTCGACAGTACATTCAGGATGGAGTTCTTTTCTTGGAGTACCTTTCTGACTCAGCAGTAGGTTGCAGACATCTTTACGAAGCCTTTTGCATCACCTTGCTACCTTGAGTTGCGTGTAATGCTTGGGGTTTTGGAAGTTGTTCTTGGGGGGTGTTCATGAGAACATCTTCCTTCTTCTTCTTCTTTCTCTTTCCTTATAGCAGGATTTTTTCCTTCTTTTGGTTCAAGATTTCTTCATGGATATATTGTACATGAGTACCTCATTAGGCCTAGTTTCTGGGACTCATACTGTGGACATGCCACTTCTATTTTGGCCCCTAGCTTCACTTGAGGGGGGGTGTTAGAGTAGGTATTTACCTTAGCTCATGTTCACCTAGGTACATTATTTACCTTTATTGTATTTATCCTCACCCACTTATGTGTGTGGATATTTCTTTTTATTTATTTAGATATTAGGAAATATTATCTAGTTGTTAGGTATAGTTCTTTCCTTGATCTATGGTATTGACTAGTTCTTTCCTAGATCTATGGTATTGACTAGATCCTTGATGTCTAGTTCTCTCATAAATCTATGGACTTGACTAGTTCTTTGATGACTAGTTCTTTCCATGATTTATGGCTTGATCTATGACCTTGACTGGTTCTTAGATTGTTATTTCTTGCCTATATAAGCAAGGTCCATTCTCATTGTATTTCATTGAGTTCCATAATAATATATGATATTACTGCTCATTTGTTTGCAAAGGTTTTGTGTAAATTATTCTGGCGAATTACTTTCATCTTATTGATCGTGGTGTTTGATTAGCATCTGTGTTCTTGGCTTGGTACGATCTAGTTATCGTTCCTTTTATGAATTAAATACGTAAGAAATACAGTGAAAGTCAATGTGACCTCCTAACAAGATATACTAGGAGAAAACTCAAACTCAATGGAAGACCTATATCTCAAAAAATGAGAATTACAATTCGTGAATGACAGTTAACAATATCACCAAGGTTGATTAACCAAACTTTCGACAAATGTAAGGTTTTGATATCAAGGTATCTTTGACCTATAACTTGCACAACTGGTAACACCTAGTACTTTTCAAAATCGAGGCTAATAATAGAATCAAACTAAAGGCTCAAAGTATAGTTAGGAATAGTTAAAAATGTGTGCAGGACATAACCTGAACAATATGTATTTATGTCGACTTTACATAGAACCAGACGTCACACATATCAAAATCTGTAGTGATTAGAATACAAACTTTTTAGCTAACCCTTCTAAGATAAGTTCAAGATGATGAACCACGCCTAACTACAACGACAATCCTTGACATGGGTATTCAAGATCACAATGGTCACCAATCTCTATGAATACATCTCCGCGCACTTCTTGGACGTTTAACTTACCCAGCCGCAAACATGGATGGGCGTAAACGGACAAAATAAGTGGTAGAAACAATCGATTAGTAACATAATCAAAGGTAGTCACTCTCCTTTTGATCAACAAAGTGTCAAAAGAATGTGAAGGATAGTAAATAAAAAAAAGGATGAAACTATGCTATCTTCACTTCGGTAGAGTTTCACCTCGCCCTAAGGAAAGTAAAAAGTAAGCGAAAGTAACGTGTCACACGTTTACATAATAGAAATATGGTTCACAACTCAACACTGTTTTAGAATGGTCACAGTGGGCTCTTGGCCAAAGTATATTTTCCTAGGTGGTTCTAAAATAAATCCTAGGTTTTACAAAGATTATCCACGAGCGGAATGATTTACCCATAATAGTTCCGACTATCTTGGGAGTATCTCGACTTTTCCCCCTTCAAGCACAGTGGGCATTATAATGCATCCATCGTGTACTTAAAAGGGTCGCATATGGACAACTTGTAACTCTATCTCATAAGGGAATTTCACTAGTCAAATAGGTTAGTGCGGAGCACTTCCCGTTTCATCCACAAGGTTCCCTCTTGTGTTAATAGAACTACTTTGAGGTTCCTGGAACCACCCCCATTTTGTAGCTCAAGGTGTTATGCCAAATGCGGTTATGTTCCAGTTGAGCGGAGAGGGATGTACCCTTTTCCGAAACTATGCAATATAGTGTTTTGAAGGATGTTGTTCATTTTATATTTTTTAATTAGGTGTAGGTTTGCTTGAACACCGTTTGACAACCTGTATAACAACTGTATTAGTAGTTTTTGACTACAATTTTTTATTCCTCCGTTCTTTGATAAGCGATGGCATTTCAGTGGTCTTGTATGAAAAGTTTTAGTAGTTTTCCATCAAAATATATGGCACCATTTCTAATTCTCAAGATCATCCAAGGATGCAATGAGAAGACCATATGTGATGTCTTCAAAATCTAGAAAAAAAGATATCAAATGAAAAAACAACTTTAATTATAACTATGCCAAGTTAACCAATTTTAACTCAAATATTCCTAACAACCTGGCATAAAAAGGGCGATCAGAATCATTTATGATTCCCAAGATTGCCCCAAGGGACGCGAGGGAAGAGCATACGTGATCTTATTCCTATAAGTAAACAAGGCAAAAATCCATGTAATTTCAAGTACAAACATGTAAAAAAAATAGCCTGCAGAGACAAGTATATGATTAGATAAAACCTTCAAGAATGTTAGAACCTCAACACATGCATTTTAAAAATATGAAAGGTCACCTGCGCCCCTTTTTTGGCACCAGGTGCATGGGTTAAGGCATATGCGCCACTCTGTTCTTTTCCAAATTACAATGCACCTACTGCCACCCAAGCAAGGCGATGTGCGCCACGAAAATAACGCATGCACTACTCTGTGTGTTTTTTTGCTTGCCATGTATCTGATGCCACCAGAGAGGCATGTGTGCCAGTAAAAAACAATGTGATGTGCCACCTTCAAGAAAAGTAGATGGGAAATCAGACATAATGCCTACACACATCGGGAAAACGTGTGTGCCACCAGAAAAGCGTATGCAATACTCGAGAAAACGTGTGCACCACTGCTTTATAAAATAGTCCCAGATTCTGACAGAATGTCTAATGTCAAATTAAAAATGTTTTTTTGGTCTGTGCCACTAAAACAGCATGTGCGCTCTGGTTAGGGTGTACGCGCCGATCTGACAGGTTTTAGAATGTAGTGAAGATACAATACAAAATGATGTCTACGCCTAAGTTAGTGCATCTGATCCCGCTGGTTAGGGTGTGTGTGCGGGGGTTAGCACTGCATATGCCAGGGTCAATAGACAAAGAGCCAAGTTTTTGACAGTGCGTTTGTGCCACCAAAGAGGCGTGTGTGCCACAAAAACCGTGCCTGCGCCAGACCTGCAACCATAATACAGAAAAAAACACAAGAAAACTCACAATATCTCAAATTTTGACAAGTTAGTTTAAGAATGGAAATAACCAATTAAAAAATATGGCTATTAACAAGAAGTTACACATATCAACTTAGTAAAAATTTCAAGAAAATGGACATTAATTACTACATGTGCATATCAAAAGTTAGCCATAACAATGAAACTTAAACTAAAATGCCATGGGACTAAAGGTCCCTACCGTTGTGCCAAATGTGTGCATGATGTACTTTTCTTAATGCTAAATTAAATGAGGCAAGAACTACCACCTAAAAATAGTTCTACAATCTAGCTAAGACAAAGCACAAGCGCCATCAAGATAAAGAGCTAAACAAGATCTATTCTAAACATCAATAACTTTGAAACATAAGATCAAAACTATGCATGCTATTCAAAATCTCTACTCTCCTAGATTACCAACATAAATGCATGGACCTATTTAGCTCCAATGGTTAAACAAAAATTGCTTGCTTGATCCTTAAAGAATACAGGAATAGGAAGCTTAGCTCTTAACAATGGTGACCTCTCAAGAAGACAAAATATAAGCATCTTAGTCTCTTTGTTATGTGCTTGTGCATTTGCTCTCTCAAGAAGTTTAGGTGTAGGTATAAAGGTAGAAGGAGGGCTCCTTAAGGATTAGCCCAATGGATAAAGGAAACACTTCATCCCTTTGCATAGTGGGATAAAGGTAAAACATGATTAGGAATGGATAAGGTTGCTTTATAAAAGGTAACCTTACTTTTGAAGGGTTTAATTTATGCTTAGCAAGTCATGGGAGTTGAGGGATGTTTCCTAATTAATCAAAGGTGATTAACTAATAGGTAGATGTAAGCTTACCAGAAGCTAATGAGAGGAATCATTAGTACGATTTAGGCTATTAGAAGGGGATTAATATCAATTAAATATTGATATTATTGGTTAAATGGAAGGGAAAGCTAATTAATTAATAATAATTAATTAGTACTAGGTATAAGGGGTGATTAATTAACAGAAGGTTGTTAATCAAGATATTAGTTGGATAGGTGACTTAATCAATTAGTGCATTGTAATTAATTAATGACGATAATGACAGGAAAATGAGCGTTATTGACAATATGTCGCCAATTTGCAAGAAGGGGGATAATTAGCGTAATTTAAGTATTTATAATTGCTCAGGCGTAATTATGGGTGTCTACAATAACAAGTAAGTTGGGAATACATGATCTATCTTGGAAACGGGTGCAAAAGTCTCAGAGTAATCAATACCTTCAACTTGTGAAAAACCATTTGTAATAAGACGAGTTTTATACTTGTCAATGGACCCATCAAATACGTATTTGGTTCGGTATACCCACTTACACCCAACCATATTTCTTCCTTTAGGAAGAGATACCAAATCCCAAATATTATTTTTCATCAAAGAAGAATACTCAGCTGCTCATCACATCATCCCACTCATGTATCCCATATATCTTGTGAAAAATATTGTGGATCCTCAGGTAAACTTCTTGACACAAAATTAGTAGAACTTGTAGAATGTGATTGAATGATGCCTAGTGGGTGGAAGATCATGTATGAAATGTGTTTCCTTAGAATCTGTAGTACGATCCCACCTAGGCATATTGACAACATCAATGGGAATAGAATATTCAATCGACGTCCATAATCTCCTCTTCAACCTCCTTAAATAAGGGTTCCTCAAGATGAGATAAAGAATAAGTAGGCATGAAAGAAGATGAATAATCATGAGGATATGAAGTGCTCATCAAACTGAACATGTTTTCTAAAAATTACCTTATGAGTATTAGGATCTAAATTTTAATAAGCTCTCATGTCCTCACAATACCCTAAAAATATCAAGGGGTTGATCTTCTTATCCAAGGATTTCCTTTTCTTATTTGGCATAAAGGCCCAAACATGGCTCCTAAACACTTGAAAAAATGAGACATTGGGATTAGTTTTGGACCAAGCTTCCTCTGGAGTTAAATTCTCAAGGGATTTGTGTGGTGTGTTTTTTAATGTAGTTAGCACAATTAATTACTTCTGCCTAGTATAAAGGAGGTAAATCTCTAGAATGCATCATGCAGTTAGCCATTTCCTTAAAATTTCAGTTCTTCTATTCTGCTAAGCCATTTTTTTGTGGAGTATGAGGAACAAAATGTTGGTGAATAATGCTATGAGTTGCCAAAAAATTAAAAAATATTTTCTGAAGTACTCCGCCCATTATCAGTGCGAAGGTTCTTTATGCAACCAAACTATTGTTTCTTGACCAAATCCTTAAAGAAATTGAATTGTGAAAAAACATCACTTTTGTACTTGATAAAATAAACCAAAGTATGCCTCAAGAAATTATCAATAAAGGTAAGTGCATACTTAGCTCCATTAAAAGAGGGGGTAGGAAAAACCATCAAGTCACTATGAAAAAAATAAATTGGTGAAGAAGCTATCTTATAAAAATTCTTAGGGAATAGATCTTGATGTTGTTTCCCTAATGCACAACCAGAGAAAAATCCCTCAAGACAAAAATTCTAGGAAGACCATCAACCATACCATGAGTGCTCATCTCGTTCAAATATTTGTAATTGAGATGTTCAAATCTATCGTGTCAAAACTTACTCTCTAAATTTGCATGAGAAACCAATCATGTCTCTATAAAGGAAGTGTCATAAAAACCCTCGAAGTGATACAGTCTAGAACTATGATCAACAATACCTTGAGAAAAAAGAGAATGATGCTCTTAAAAAGTTTGTACTTATACCCCATATTGTGTAAAATTCATTTTTTTTTCCTTGACTAGAATGAAAAATTTGATATACAGAAAGAAAATTTGTGGTGATGTTAGGGAACATACAGTACATCTTGGATACTAACACCATCAAGGTTTCTATCACCTTTTCTCTCAACAAAAAAAAGAGAGAATCCCCCAACCTCAATTTGGAAGTATAATTCAAACCTAGAGAAATAAAAGACTCCTTGGAAGAAGTCATGTGATGAGAAGCACCAGAATCAATAACCCAACTGTCTGCAAGTGGTGACTGAGATCTCTCCTAACAACATTAAGTGCCTTTCTATGTTGATTAAAAGGAGGAGTGGAGATAGAATATTTTTGTTTCCTGACTACATCCTCTAAGGCTTGCATTTTCTTATAACACCTATGTTCTTCATAAGCAATTCCCCCACAAAAAGAGCATGAAAAGTTAGACTTATTCTTGGATTTATAAGACTCCTTAGGTTTAGAGTTGTTTTCTTTGGGTTTAGGAGCACTTTGAGATGGAGAAGGGGTGGATTTGGTTTTAATTTTTTATTTTTCCTTTCCCTTAGGATTAGATGCAACTAATGCCTTTTGAGAGGTGGAAGACTCAAGCTGAGACAATTTGGATTCTTTCTTAGTAATTATTTCACAAAATGTTTCTAAGTCAAACATTTTGATTTTGTCACCTAAGACATCCATGCTAGAGAAAAAGGTAGAAGAAATTTTTTGGAATGGTCCTCTCAACTTGGATAAAATAAAGTAAACACACTCTTCATCTTTCTTATCTCTTCTACTCCCCTTCAACTGTGTCAAAAAATTCTTGAACTCGGTAAGATAGTCTATAATTTTTGGAAAATATTCAAGATTAAGAGAGGTGATCTCAATTTCAAGTTGCATGGCTCTCATATGATCCACCTTACTAAATAAATATTCTAATTTCTCCCATATTTTGAAAAGAAAGTCACATTTTTCTGAATGAAACAAAATATTGTCACTTACATAAGTTCCTATCAAACCCATACACTCATCAAATTTGCACTGGTACTAAAATTTCTCATATTCACTAGTGATCGTTGGTTGTTCTGAAGACGTTAAAGCCCATAATCCTTTCCTCTTAGTTATTGTTTCCATTCTTGGTTTCCATGTGTGGTAATTATGTGTTGTTAATGGCTCAACATGATCTAATGCAAAAGTAGATGCCATTCTCAAAAAAACACCAGAATAAATGCAAGAACCAAGCAATGCAACAAGACCCCCAAGCAATGTAACAAGAGCCCCCCAGATTTTGGCACTTTATAATGAGTGCATGTTACAATATGGAACTTTATAATTATAATGTGATTCTCAACATAAATATTTCCAATGGAAAGAGCACAAAATAATCACTTTTCTAAAAAATGGCAATCAAAACTGAGTTACCGATCAAAAGATACAAGCTTTACAAGTTTATGCTCTGCTATTTATTTGAGTTGCCACTAAAACAAAATAAAATGCTCATCTTCACCATAGAAATAAAATGAAAGGGGGCTGGAGTTAAGCACCTACCGGTAGGAATCACAAGTTTTAAGCCTTCATACAACTATACAATATGACCAAGGGCTAAGGGTTTTAAAATGACCTTCGCTGCCAAAAAAAGTAGTCTGTGGATTTTCCTGAAAATAACAACCCATGCACTGCAACCTGCGGACCCCTGCCAAATAAGGAAAGAAATGTCTTGCCAAAAATAGTCTACTACACACCTCTTGAAAATGTTGCACCAAAAAAATAATACACAGTGTAAATCTCAAAAAACCCAACAAAATCCATAAATTGATTTTCTGGGTTTTCTTCCTCATTAACACAAATCTTGAGGTGAACCAACACATTTCTTTGCAACAACCAAAAAATAAAAAATATGACTACCTCTAGAAACGGTCGATTTTATAGTCAATCTTAGGGTTTTACCCCCTTCTGGATCCAATGGAAGGCTTTGTTTTGCATAAAAATGCACAAAACAACTAAATATGGACAAATCTCAAATATATGAATATATAAATAATATGTTTGCAAAACAAAACTTACAGATGGATGTCAATAGCCATCTCCTGCTCTGATACCATAAAAGGAATGGTAACCATATCGTTCCAAGCTAAGAACACATATGCTAATCAAACAACACAATTAATAAGATGAAAGTAATTCGCCAGAATAACTTTACATAAACCATTGTAAACAAATGAGCAGCAATATCATATATTATTATGGAACTCAATGAAATATAATGATAATGGGCCTTACTTATATAGGCAAAGAATAACAATATAAGAACCAGTCAAGGTCATAGATCAAGCCATAAATCAAGGAAATAACTAGTCATCAAAGAACTAGTCAAGACCATAGATTTAGGAAAGAACTAGACATCAAGGATCTAGTCAATACCATAGATGAAGGAAAGAACTAGTCAATACCATAGATCAAGGAAAGAACTATACCTAACAGCTAGATAATATCCCCCTAATATATAAATAAATAAAAATATATATCCACACACATAAGTGGGTGAGGATAAATATAATAAAGGTAAATAAAGTACCTAGGTGAACATGAGTTAAGGTAAATACCTACTATAATATCCATTTCATCAATCATCACATTATTTTCCACTTTGGTGTTCCCCACCGCTTTATCACAGACAACGGAAAACAGTTCAAGAATAAAACAATATGAAAATTTTATGACATCTTCAACATTAAAATTAATTTTTCTTCACCATATTACCCATAGGCCAATGGCTAAGATGAATCTTCCAACAAAACCCTTAACAAGATTCTCATGAAATTTGTCTATGATATTAGCAAAGATTGGCACACGCACATTCCTTTCTCCTTATGGGCTTACCGCAATAGTATTCACACATCTACCTCAACCACACCTTTTTCTTTAGTATATGGCACCAAATTTTTTTTACCTCTTGAATTTTGAATTCCCTCTCTTCACATATCACTCAAAGACTTTCTCAATGACGATGAATTTTGTCAAGATTATTTGGCACAACTCAAGATTTTAGACAAATGTCATTTAACTGCTCTCGATCACCTATAAATATACCAAAATGTAGTAAACAATCCTATGACATATGTGTCCATGAGATAAATTTCAAGGTCAATGATCTTGTCCTAAAGGAAAATCAACACATAACCAAAGCAAATAAAAGAAAATGGGGAAAATGTGCTCCTAATTGGCTTGGACCCTATATCATCACCCATGCCTATGGATCAGGAACTTATCATTTAGATTCACTTAAAGGTAATATTGAACCTAATCCCCTTAATTCCTTACATATTTGACCATTATATTTTTGAATAAAGTATTAAATCACTTTATGTCACTTACCTGCTCGTCCCTTGATTATCTGAAAATAATCAGATTATTACTACCTGATCTCGGACCCTTATAGGCTTTAATTATTTGCCGATAATTTACTCCTTTTAAGTAATCAATTTAAAATAATGCAAGACAATAATGAAAATTGCACACAGAATTGATTACGGAGTTCGGAAATTGCCTACGTCTCCGGGTTCGTGGTCGAACAGTTCCACTAGTCAAAACTTGTAAGTTACAATAGTACTTTCACAAGAAAACCTAATGGAAACTATTTAAACTTGCTTAGAAGAATAACCAGAACTTCAGATGACAAGGGTGAAAAATAGAACCCAACTTCCACCTTCCTGGTGTACAATCTCCTTCAGCTTCGATCGGCCTTCCTGACGCTATCAATGCGATGCTAGCACTCCGGTTGACAATCCAGGATTTGCAAGTAATTGGTGTGGCTCAATGGGCCTATTGGGTAGTTTATAATTTACTCCCAATCACAAATATTTCATCTACTATTGCCTAAAATAATAGGCCAATAGACAATATTTGTTGACACACCTCACAAAAATCTTACCAAATAATAAGCTCGGGTTGTGTGTGTCCCCACAACAAGCTTAACAAATAATAAGCTTGAGTTGTGTGTGTTGCACCGGTAAGCTTAACAAATAATAAGCTTAGGTTGTGTGTTCTTTACAAAGAACGGGTTCCCTATTTATACAAAATTAGGGCCCAAAAAATATGCAATTACAAATCATCCTTATGCTATTTTTAACCTAACCCGTAGCAAGATACATGAGATTAAATCTTAGCATAACAATTGGGATAATATTCGATTTGCATTTTTAATGGGATTAAAACCCAAATTTGGCGCGACATTGGTTAAGTGGGTATAAATTCCCACATATGGTGGAAGGAGATAAAGTCTTAGGCTTTATTAAGCCTTTCTCCACGCAAGGATAGTGGTCAAAGGACCACTTTGGAGCATAACCGCCCCCTACCACCGCTTACCACCTTGTTCACCACGTGGATGTCCACGCATACCATTCAACATGCTCCCCACCACCACTTCACTCCTCCTCCACGTGGAAGTAGCATATGTTTGGCGGTTTAATAATACTAATGTATAAACATTAATATGTATATATGTGGTTTGGCATATATGCGTGCCATTTGGAAAGTGGACTTACCAAGATAATATAATTTCGACCCATACAATGTGGCATAGAAATAATTAACTCAATAATCCTATAGTCCACTTGTCATCTCCAGATAGGCAAATTGAGTGAATTAAATGAGTGGTGGCAAGCCACGTGTCACAGTGTGATTCCGACCAATATTGGCCAGTTGACCATAGTTGACTTTCCCGCTGTCTGAACTTTGACCGAACATATCTAGAGCTCCCGATGTCCGTTTGTCGCATTCTTACAGTCGATGGAAAGCTCTCGAGATGATCTTCTGTACTGAAACCATTTAGGGATATTTAGGGAAATTTGGAAAATGATCCCCTGATCACACCTCCCCACTGAGAAAAACTTTTTGTCCCAAAAAGCTTCCATAGTGTCCTGAATCTGAAAACTCTGTTGCCACCTCGGAAGTGCTGTTGTAGTAGACCCTTGGGTCTTCTCCTCCAACCTTCTCACTTCAACAACTCTATTCCGATCTTGGGACCTGTGGGTTATGGGCCCACGACGCTTCTGCTACGCCACTCTGATATCCAAAGAAGACCTCCACGCCTCCACTTTATGGTGCTAAGTTTCTAAATGAAACCTCAACGCTCCTTCTGTGCAGTGCTAAGCTTCTTGATATATGACAACAAGGATCTTCTTTAACTCTATCAATGTCAGTGATGGACAATGCCTTGTCCCTTTACAGACCTCAACGCCTCCGATGCATGATGCTAAGCCTCTTTCAAGACCTCGAGCCTCTGATGCATGATGCTAAGTCTGTTACAAACCTCAACGCCTTCGATGCATGATGTTAAGCCTCTTTCAATACCTCGACCCTTCGATGCATAATGCTAAGTCTCTATAGACCTCAACACCTCCGATGCATGATGCTAAGCCTCTTTCAAGACCTCGAGCCTCCGATGCATGATGCTAAGTCTTTGTAGACCTCAACACCTCCGATGCATGATGCTAAGCCTCTTTCAAGACCTCGAGCCTCCGATGCACAATGCTAAGTCTCTGTAGACCTCAACGCCTCTGATGCATGATGCTAATTCTATTGATTAGCTACCATTCGTATGTGTGGTCGCAATGCCTTGACACCGAATGATGTTCTGAGCTAATCCTTTGAGAGCTCCTCTTGTTGACATATTAATATAAGGTACCATTATGTTGCACAGTCACAATTCCTCTACACAGAATGAAGTTCTGACCTGACGTCAATGCCAACGGTGATTCAGCTACCATTCTGCTGCATGGTCACAATGCCTCTACACAAAATGAAGTTCTGAGCTGATCTCTACAAACTCTACTATCTGCACAAATGGCAGATCAATCTGTTTCACTCGGAATGTTTCGGATTTTGCGAATAGAGTTGCTTCTATCCTTTCATTCCTTTTAGAAACAGATGAGGTTAGGGTTAGGAGGAATACCTGTTAAATGTCGAGATGGTGTGCGCGTACCGTAGAGAAAGATCAGGTTGACTGCGAAGAACTCCTTTTTGTCTTGGAAGGACTACCTATAAATAAGAACACAAGACCACAAGATTTTGATTAAACAATAAATGAGGAAACTGCCTTGGGCCCAGGAAATATAAAACTTCCTTTCGAAGGTGGTCAGTTCCCCTGCTAATATGAATTAACACAAAAGACTGTAAGATATCAATTAAATTGTTTCGTTGAACTGGGTAGGGGAAAGGCTGGTTTTCTGGTTTTGATCAGAGGAATCGATGGCCTAATAGCCAATGCCGGTTACTGATAGCCGATGCCGGTTACTGATAACCGATACCGGTGGGTTCTAGGATCTTCTTAGTAGCTATGGTGTTTTGTAAGGCTGGTTTATGGATGATATTAGGAAATGGGATGATTAGATAAAAGAATAACAGTTAGATGCAATGACACGTTGGGTAGTAGATTCAGAGACGGATTTAGGAGGACTGAAATTCACAGAGCATAAGAAATGTTATAACAGAGGACATGCAAGATGTGACTTACTGGTTTTGGCGAAGATGCAAGTTGATCTCCTTGGTTGTAAACACTTCTGGTATTTCCACTCGTCTCTGCTCTGATCAAGTGAAGATCTGGACTCTGTTCCTCGCTCGCAATGCTCTCTGTTGATCCAGAAATCCTTTGACTGATCTCCCAAAATGAAATTCCGATCCGTTGTTTTGGTTTGGGGAGCCCATTTACAGGGAACCGATGGCGGTTACGTAACCGACGGCGGTCGAGTAGGAACCGGCATCGGTAAGGAAAAAGTAGGCTATTTTTAGTAAAATAGCCCACCTTCCCTGCTTTTCTCCCGAGAGATCAGTTGCGGGCTTGGTCAAGTGGCTAGAAGGTCGGTTTTGGGTGCGAGAAAGGAGGCATTAGTTATGGATGTGAGTCTAGACCAAGTCATGGGTCTTAATTAGGTTAGTTTAGGGTTAGGGCTAGGTCATGATGAGGTGGCAAAGTGAGGTGGTAGGTAAGGTGATGTGGATTTATCAATTATAAGGTAATTAATAAATAATTGTGTAAGGTTTAGGTAATGAGGTTAGGTTGCGAAATGGGATGCGGGTCACAAGGGGTCGTAAGACACGAATTTGGTGTCTACATTAGCCCCTTATTGTCGTGTAGCTTGTTCTGTAAAGCTGCGCGGACAATAATATGAAGTGGTTTCTCATGTTAAGGATATAGGTAATCCCCCTCAAATCTATCACAGATTGAGTGAACGGGAAATCAGGGATAGGGTTGATAAAGGGTACATGTTGTAGAGAGGATGGTAAGGTGGTGGGGTAGGTCCAAGGAAGCAGACGCATGTTGAAATGCAATAGTACGACTAGGGTACATGATTTGACAAGCAAACCAGCAATGTGTAGGCAAAGGTCGATAGTTTATCCAAACAAGGGTGATATAATCCTGGTATCCAAGGCATAGGAAGTAGCTCCAGGGTATATAACAGGTGAGGTACAGGAACGTTTAGGCATGTTCGGCAGTACCAAATGGTTGGTTTGGTTGAGATAAACGTCACGGTCTAGGTCTAGGCAAAGTTGGTCGACAGATCAAGTCAAGGACCCTAATCATGCTAAAACACGAACAGGTGAGCTCGATTGAACAAAAGGTACATGATGGATGGATAAAATAAAACGTTGATTGTGGGTATGGTATTGAAGTGATACGGCCTTGGGTCAGGCCAAGTGGTTGGGCGGTGGCCCTGGGTCAGGTCCAGGGTAGAGTGAGGTTGGGTCAGGCCAAATTGTTAGGGCGAGGCCTTAGGTTGAGGCCTTGGGTCGGGCCAAATGGTTAGGGCGAGGCCTTGGGTTCGGGCCGGGGAATGGGTAGGTTGAGGCCTTGGGTCGGGCCAAATAGGTAGGTTGAGGCCTTGGGTCGGGCCTAATGGTTAGGGCGAGGCCTTGGGTCGGGCCGAATGGGTAGGTTGAGGCCTTGGGTCGGGCCAAATGGGTAGGTTGAGGCCTTGGGTCGGGCCGAATAGGTAGGTTGAGGCCTTGGGTCGGGCCAAATGGGTAGGTTGAGGCCTTGGGTCGGGCCAAATAGGTAGGTTGAGGCCTTGGGTCGGGCCGAATAGGTAGGTTGAGGCCTTAGGTCGGGCCGAATAGGTAGGTTGAGGCCTTAGGTCGGGCCTTGGGTTGGGCCGAATAGGTAGGTTGAGGCCTTAGGTCGGGCTGGACAAGTGAACAAATGGTGTGTCAGCAAAGGTGGATAGAGGCGATATTGGTGAAAAAGAGGCAAGGAGTAAATAAGGGCAAAGAATGGGGTGAAAGTTGGGTAGAGAACCGATGTCGATTCTGCATGACCGATATCGGTTAAGGGACCGATACCGGTTCCTTAGGGCAAAAATGAAACCGATATCGGTGAAAGGCGAAAAACCTATAAAAAGAAAAATACGGCTTGTCATTGTCACTTTTGTTATTTGCAAACCAAATCGACTTGTCTGACATGGAGAGTTGAGATTAGAGGCTTGATTGAGTGAGGTGGAGCTATTGTATTGGCGGAGAGAGTTGATAGTGGGCCCGATTAAGGAGGAGGCAGCAGTTGATTGGCCGGGGACCCAGCAGATCAGGATTGGAGCCATGGCACAGGCAGGAGGAGCTGGAGGGGCTGGACCAGCTGGACCGCCACCACCCATCCCACCACGACGACGTGTCATCGTTCGGGTAGATTTGAAACTCTTTAATTTGGTGATTTGGTTGTATTATGCTAAATTGGGGGTTTGGGTAGGAATTAACCTTTTTTAGGAAATAATGAGAAAATGGAAATGATTTGAAAAAGGGAGAGGGTAGATAGGCTAGATAGGCTAAGGTGGGTAGGTGGGTAAGTTTTTAGGGTATTTGGGTGGGTAGATGGGTAGAAATAGGTAAAAAATGGGTTTTGGGGGCCGCGCGGGGGTTCGGCTCCGGGAGAAGACAGTGACCGATGTCGGTCACTAAGCGACCGGCATCGGTCGCACAATTTTAGGGAAAGGGAGTGTTGTTGGTGACCGGCGTCGGTCATGTATCGGCCGGCGTCAATGGCTTGTATGTTTTGGTTTGTGGGTTGTGTGGGTGGGTTGGTTGTTTTGGGTTTTTGGGTTGGGTTGTGGGTGGGAGTGGGGGTTGGGTTGGGTTGTGTGGGTTGGGTGTGGGTTTGGGTTGGGTTGTGGGTGGGTGTGGGTTGGGAGTGGAGAAGGGTTTGGTGTAGGGTTGGGTTGGGTTGAGTTAGAGGTGAAGGGTTTGGGGGTTGGGTTAGGAGTGGAGAAGGGTTTTGTAGGGTTGGGTTGGGAGAAGGGTTTGGGGGGGTTGGGTGTGGGGGTTGGGTTAGGAGTGGAGAAGGGTTTGGTGTAGGGTTGGGTTGGGTTTGAGTTGGAGGTGGGAGAAGGGTTTGGTGTAAGGTTGGGTTTTGGGTTTTTGGGTTGGGTTGTGGGTCGGTGTGGGTGTTGGGTTGGGGGTTTTTTGTGGGAGTTGGTTTTGTGTTGGGGTTGGGTTTTGTTTGGGTTTTTGTTTTTGTTGGTTTGGGGTGGGATGGTTTTGGGTTTTAGGGTGGTAGGTTGCTAGAGGGGGGTGGTAGAGAGTCAGGGTATGGTCGGGGGGATAAAAAAGGGTGTTTAGATGATAAAGTAGATGTTGTAATAAAGAGTAGGTCTAAGGATGTGGGTTGGTTTTGCAGGCACGTCAGCAGTTGACGATGCGGGATAGGATGCCCCCGCTGTTGGTGCGGATGAGGCCACACGTATCTGCGGCTCATTGGGCCATCATGCGCGAGGTGGGACTCGGTGGAGTCTAGAGGTACAGAGTGATAGAGAGAGATCACAGCCTAATGGTCGCCCTCATCGAGAGATGGGATCCGGCGACCAATGTGTTCCATCTCCCGACTGGGGAGATGACCGTCACATTGGAGGATGTGTATCGCATCCTTCGGTTACCTATCGAGGGAGAGGCAGTCTTCCAGGTAGATTCAGAGACTGCCATGGACAGCATACTGCAGGTTTTTGGGGATGCAGCCGCGCTACTGACCTACCATAGCGCGAGTATCGGGTACGGTGACATGTACCGTGCGCATCGACACGAGACACGACTGGCTGTGTTGATGATGGTTGGGATCACCTGCTTCGCCCTCCCGGACTCAGAGGGAGGCCGCTTCCCACGAGCATTGATGGGGGTACTGCTTGAGATGGTGGAGGAGCACACCTGTTACGCCTGGGCACCAGTATATCTGGTGCAATTGTACAGGGAGCTATGGGGCTATCGCCGGAGGAGGCGATTCGGTATTTGCTCTACATTTTTGTTGCATTGTTGGGCATACGAGCACATCGTATGTATCAGGCCAGTAGGGTTACCCCAGCAGCCAGGGCCACAGGTCATATACCGATATGGCTTTCAGAGGTGGTTGGGGGTCGTGGGCCAGCCACGAGTAGTTGTTGCAGGTCGGGATGTGGCATACTATAGACATTTGCTAGAGGGCCTTACAGCAGTAGACATTGTATGGAGACCCTACAGAGGTCACCACCCTGGCAGAGGAGCCCGCTTACAGTTGCGCCTAATCCAGTACACATTCTGGATAGCAGGACAGAGGCCGGGAGAGTACGAGAGGATACCCCTAGAGAGGGTACGCAGGCAGATGGGGTTGCGACAGGATGAGCCACCTCCCTTCCCTCAGTACAGGAGGGAGGATGTAGAGGCCCCACTGCCTGCACCACAGCCTTTGGATCCAGATTGGGTTGCAGAGAGGCCAGCAGGTGAGGGTGTAGATGATGCTGGGTGCACGGGAGCATACAGGGTGTGGTGGGCTGGGCAGAGAGCAGCCAGGATAGTACCGCCTGCACAGCCAGACTTGGCTGCAGTTATAGGAGAGAGAGATCAGCTCAGGGGTCAGGTGCAGCTCTTACAGGGGCAGCTAGCTGCTGCACAGGCACAGATAGGTGTCTTACAGGGGCAGCTAGCCCAGGCTCAGGCACAGGCACAGGCAGCACCACCACCAGCACCACAGCCACAGGTGCAGGTACAGGCAGCAGCACAGGTACCGGCACCACCGCGGCCACAGGCACCACCAGCAGCACCAGCACAGGCTCAGGGGGCATTGGTTGTAGGTGCCAGGGGACCAGCCCCAGCTCCGTCAGTGGCTCGAGAGCGCTATATGGAGGTTAGAGTAGAGGCCCGATATTATCAGGATATTCTTGATGGTACCGGAGTCAAGTATCAGGCTTATGCAGCGCATAGGGCAGAGACCTCTCACAGCCAGAGATCTCAGGGAGGTGCAGCCATAGCTGGCATGTCCGTGACGGGCAGGAGGTGAGAGGCACCACAGGGACCAGCGGGGAGAGGTGCCGAGGGTGGTGGGGAGAGCTGAGAGATCCCAGACATGGTTGTTGTATTTTAGAGATGGGCACCGGTCTGCGAACCGGGTGTATTGATAGAGGCCTGCGTGCCTATGTATTATTCATGTATTCATTCATTCATTTATTGTATACCGGCCTGCGAGCCGAGTAGGGGTTGTATAGTGGATACCGGTCTGCGAGCCGAGTATATAGCTATTTTTGATACGAGGGACCGGCCTGCGAGCCGAGTCGAGATTTTTTGACAGTTATTGCGGCCTGCGTGCCGGCTTTGTTGTATGATGAGATCACAGAGGCCCCGATGTAGGGCACATTGTATTTTTGAAAACTTGTATATATATATATATATAGACGATGTTTTGATCCACATGCAGTGTTCAAAATGTGTTTAAATATTTAGTTAATGGCTGGTAATATATAGAATGTGTGATGAGTTTAATTGACATGTTGATAGATGGATGATGCTGATGTTTTTGTTTTTTTGTACGTATATATGAATGTCATGTTATGTGATGAATTGGTGGTTTTGTGACATTGTGATATATGTAACTGATGAGTTGGATCCAAATGATGTATAGATTGATAGTTTCTTGATATCCGTAGTTGATGGTTTGTGTATTTGTATAAAATAAATGATGTTAATGAAATTGTAATGCTATGTGTGGTGGATGAACAAATGTGGTAAATTGTGTTGTTTATGCAGGAAAAGAGGCGGGCGCGACAAAAATTTAGGTGAGAAATGAAGAAAAGAACGTTGTTGAGAAAAGATAGGTGTGTAACCGATATCGGTTAAGGAACCGATATCGGTAGCTGATAGACCGATATCGGTTAAGTAACCGATACCGGTTATTTAGGTATGAGCTTTTCTAAAAATAGAAAAGCTAGGGTGGCAACTTAAGTTTTAATTTTAGAGCCATGCAAGAGGTTAAATACGCGAACGCGACGCTTTTTGACGACTGAGACAGGTATTTGCATGAGAGATTTGAGTGATAAGGAGAAAAGAGACAAGGAAAAATGTGAGATTTGGGTGATAAGAAAAGATGTTTTTGTTTTTGTTGTACTGGGAAGGATGAATGCGATCTGAGATTCAGAAAGTACAAAGTTGAATTTGAAAAGGGTGGTGATCATGGCACGAACGAGGAGAAGCATCCAGCAGGCAGGGACAAGAGGGAAGACAAGGGCCACCTCAAGCTGCTGCAGACCCAAGAGGTATCAGCTTGTTTGTGATTTAACTACTGCATGTTTTGGGAATGAGCTAGAGGAGAAGGGTAGGTAAGTAGATATGAGAAAGACAACATGATAGCCAGGGGTATATGTTTTGGATGAGGTGAGTGTTATGGGGTAGGTTACAGGGTAGGCAATCAGGGGTTTTCAGGTATGTCTGTGTATGTATAAAAAGGAATAAACGAGCAATTTATTGTCGTAGGTGGTTGTTTTAGGCAAGATGTATGTAATTGACAGTAACCGGTAGCTGTTAGAGGTAACTACTATCGGTTACTGAACCGATACCAGTTATGTATAACTGATACCGGTTACTGGAGGAATTTCCAGAATGTTTGAAAAACCCTGACGGATTGAATGGTTGTTTGTTGTTTTGGTGTATGCAGGCAGAGGCAGGGTTGAGGATGAATGATAGTGTGCCAACGCTGTTGTCACGAATCCGAGCGGATGTAACACCAGCGGAATGGACATTGATAAATCGTTTGGGGTTAAGTGGAATCCGTTATTATTCACGAATCGCACGTAACCATGGTATGTTACAGGCGTTGATTAAGAGATGGAATCCTGAGAAAAATACCTTCTATCTACCAACAGGTGAAATGACAGTAACATTGGAAGATGTGTTTCGTATTTTGAGACTCCCTATTACAGGAGAACCAGTATATCAGGCACTACCTAGTGCAGCACGGGGAGCAATAACAGTAGTATTTGGTCCATACGCACGAGACTTAACACAGCGAGGTTTGTCATTCACATATGGGGTAATGTATGCAACACACCCTGAGGAGACAAGGTTAGCAGTGATATTAGTGATAGCGGTAGGGTATTATGCATTACCGAGGGCGGAAGGGGGAGGATTTCCAAAGGCATTGATGTGTGTTATTTGGGAGATGATAGAAAGGAACGTGACTTTTGCATGGGCACCTGCATATTTGGCGGAGCTATACAGGGGTTTATGGGCTTGTAGGTGAAATCACAGGATGACACTGGCTAGTTCATACTTATTACACTGTTGGGCCTATGAGCACATTGTTTGTGTGCGACCAATAGGCTGATCCATCCAGTCGGGAGAAACTGAAGTGCAGAGGTTGGGATTATGACGATGGGTCCAGACAGAACAAGAGGCCAGATCCCAGGCCGTGACGGGTGATATTGTGTATTACAGGCAGGTATGGGAGAGGGTGACAGTTGCAGACATCTGTTGGAGGCCTTATGGTAACTATATGGTAACAAAGAGCATAGCTGAGGAGTTAAGGGGTGTAGAGCGAATGAGGTGGATCGCGGGGCACAGGCCAGGTGAATATGAGAGGATTCCTATAGATCGCCTGCGGCGACAATTTGGATTTGTGTAGGATATACCCCTGGCTTATAGACCATATATGAGGATCGACGTAGAGGCAGTACTCTCACCTCCCCAGCCAACACCTCCAGAAGGTCCTAAAGAGGTAGCAGCCTATCGCAGGGTAATGGACGCAGGAACGACAGAGGCCTATAGATTATGGTGGGCAGCGGAGCTGTGAGGTATACGTGATTGTCCCTGACATAGCTATGATTACAGCAAAGAGGGATCGTCTGCAGCGTTTAGTTCAGCAGCTCCAAACATAGGTGAATGAGACAAGAGGATTGTTAGCAGTTGCGGAGTCACGGGCGGGGAGACTAGAGGCTGGAGTCCTCCATGCGAGAGGGTGTATTCATATGTTACAGGAGAGATTGGCATATCAGTGGGTGGTACCAATAGCCATGGTACCTTTGAGGATAGAGAGGCCCGGCGAGAGGGGTCGACGATCACGATCATCACCTAGTTCGGGATGAGGTGTGAGGGTCTGAGTAAATGTTAGCAAGGTATAAGAATAAATAAGGATGCCGACCTGCGTGTTGATGATAGAGAAGATGTATTTGTTTAACATATAAATAAAGCTGAATATGTATGTTGATTTGAGTTACGATAAAAATAAGAATGTTTGTGTTTTGATTTTCGGTGTTTTTGAAAAAGGATAAAGAGGAATGTGATGAAATAGAAATACACAAAAATATTTATATTTACCACACATGATAGGTTATGGTAGGGGATGGTCGAGCTAACCTTGGGAGACCCCATGTCTCCGAAGTGCTGCCTACATAGCCCATTGCACAAAGCAAGGAGGGGCCTCAGACCGATGTAGTTCTCCCTTAGGATCAGGGAGAGGCGAATTTAGGAAATTTTGTACGGTTTAGGCAATTGGTTGGTTGGTAAAAATATTAAGATTGGTAAAGGTAAGGTTGATGGTGTTGGTAATGAATTGGTGATGTTGTAAAAGGTATAAGGGAAGCGAAAGTTAGCCTACCCAAGTAGAAGGGAACCATGTCCTGATTAAGGTCAACACACAATCCTAGATGCGAGGCAAAGCAGAAAGAGTGCTCTGTAGGAGAAAAGAGCTAAACAAACCACACAACGTAGAACGAGCTTGGAGCCCTAGGTACCGTGCATAGACGAGAAGTCAATCGGTGAAAAGAGTTGTGTGATCACAATATATCGAGCGTACATTACGTCCCTTGAGTTGAAACAAATGGTGAGGTGAGGTGGGTGATATAGCTGAGGTACGGAGAACTTATTACAAAGTGAGTGTTCTGATGGAAGAGAACCTACCCTAAATAGACAAGTCCATGACTCAAAAGTTCTTTTGAATGAGGCTTTTATTTTATTGAATGTAGACTGATCGATGTGGGAAGTCTACAAGGGATATTGATTGTATTATTCTTGAGGTCTTCACGAAGCTGATCGATGCGAGAAGCTTCTGAGAAAAGGCTGACTGTGTATAGCTGTCCTTCGGGGGAGCAGTCTATTTATAGTAGCAGATATGATTTTAATGCATAGCTGTCCTTCGAGGGAGCAGTCTATATATATAATAGTATCAATAGTTTTTGGCATATAGCTGTCCTTCGAGGGAGCAGTCTATAGATAACTAGATGTCCTTGTGACGTGAAGCATCTAGGTTTGTAGGAAGTTTGACTCAAGAAAATCCCATAAGAATACGGCTTATTTTAATACGTTGAAGTCATGGACTAGACTAAAAAGGGGAAGGCATCGTTAAGGGGAGGTGAGAGGTGAGCTTGATTTTATTTCGAGATGTAGGAAACAAGTGCATGTGGTGGTATGGGAGCTCAAGGGACGAGCAGTAGGTGGATAAGAAGTGATATAACACTAATTTCAACACTAGAATGGTCGAAGATGCAAGGCATTAAGGGGTTCAGGCTTAGGTTTACCATTAAGGGAAGCTAAATGATAAGTGCATGATCCATAGGTGTGAGTGATTATATAAGGCCCAATCCAATTGGGAGAAAATTTTCCAACGGTGATGTTGTGAAGAGGTTGGGTGAATCTCACCAATAAGGTCTAAACCCCATTGTGAGAAGGGCCAAAGATCTCGAGCGACCTGGAGCGGGTGGCTAGGAGTATGTTGAAGGTTGGCATGTTGCTGACACATAACACAACACTTAACATATTCGTAGCAGTCGTTATTGAGAGTAGGCCAATAATAACCAAGGCGAAGGATTCATTTGGCCACGCCAAGGCCGCTAAAATGTCCACCACAAATACCATCATGGACCTGTTGGATGGTATGAGTGGCCTCCGCGCCAGTTAGACAGCGAAGGAGGATGCCATCAAAGCCACGTTTATAGAGGATTCCCCCCATGTCAACATAATGCGAAACACTTTTAAGAAAAGCACGTTTGCCGTTATTAGTAAGGTCAGGTGGGAGGACAGAGATTGTAAGGTAGTCGTGAAATTGGTGGTACCAGGTATCCTGCGAACTAGTAGAAACAGTATTTATCGTACAAACTACCGGGGTTGAATAGGATGAGAAAAAAATTTGTTGGACCATGATGAATAATTCAGAGTCAGTTGGTGTGGCGGGAATTTGCGAGGCTAAGCAAGCCATAGTGTCCGTAAATTTGTTAGTGGAGCGTGGAATGGTTTGTATAGAATAGTGAGTAAATAAGGCTAGAAGTGAATCCACGTAGTGTTTGTATTTTTGAAGTTCCTCATTTTTGCATTGGTAGATGCCCATAACTTGATTAACTACCAATTGAGAGTCGCAAAAAATGTTGATAGATTTGATGCCTAAGTGTAACACAACTTGGAGACCCAGAACAAGGGCCTCATATTCCGCTGTATTATTAGTGCAAGGGAAATCGAGTCGGAATGAAAGAGGCATAGGCTCAACGTCGAGAGGAATGAGAACAACGCCGGCTCCTCCGCCGCGCTGGCATTTAGATCCATCAAAGAAGAGGGTCATTTGATACAACTCTTCCCGGAGTGAAAGAGTGGCGATGAGTTCATCGGGGAAGGTAAAATTGGTAAATTGTTCCCCAGGTAAAGGGGCCGCCGCAAGTTGGTCTGCAAGAGTTTGTCCTTTGATTGACTTCTATTGTACGAATTCAAGGTCAAGGTCAGCGAGGAGCATAAGCCATCGAGTGATACGTTGGTTTAGATGCGGTTTGGCATACATATAATGAATGGGGTCTGTGTTGGTGATGACAAAAGTTTTGTGATTCAGGAGGTAATGTCAGAGTTTGGTGGCTACAAATGATAGGGAAAGGCACAATTTCTCTACATGTGTATACCTAGTCTCATAATCCATGAGGGTACGACTTATATAATAAACGGTCTGTTCTCGTCGTGTCGAATCCTGATGTGCGAGCATAGCACCTATAGCATGGTTAGTGGCAGAAAGATAAAGGTAGAAAGGGTGGTCGTCCTGGGGTGGGATAAGCACGGGTGGCTGCAAGAGATAGGATTTGAGAGCTTCAAAGGCTTGGTGACACTCCTCACTCCATTGAAAGGCAATGTCCTTTTTAAGAAGGTGATGAAAAGGTTGACACCGATCCGAGAGTTGGGAGATGAAACGTCGGATAGATTGGAGCTTACCTTGTAAACTACGCAATTGTTTGAGATTTTTGGGTGGGGGCATTTCTAGGATAGCTTTGACTTTAGATGGATCGACCTCAATGCCACGCAAAGAGACGATAAAGCCAAGAAGTTTTCCCGAAAGAACACCAAAGACACATTTCTTTGGTTGAAGGCAGACAGAATATTGTAACAGGCGATCAAAAATAATGGTTAAAACATCGAGATGTTCACTACGATGTTTAGACTTGCCAAGAAGATCGTCGACGTAATCTTCAAGGATAGTGTGCATAATGTCATGAAAAATGTAGGTCATAGCCCGCTGATAGGTTAGCACCAGCATTCTTAAGGCCAAACGGCATGACACGATAACAGAAGGTTCCCCAAGGAGTTATGAAGGCAGTTTTGTGTTGATCGGCAGGGGCAACCAAAATTTGGTTGTATCCTGAAAATCCATCCATGAGAGAGAGCATCTCATGACCTGCAGTTAGATCAACAAGTTGGTCAATACTAGGTAAGGGGAAGTCATCCTTAGGGCAAGCGAGGTTAAGATCCCAGAAATCTGTGCATATCCGAAGTCCCCCTGTCGCTTTAGTGACAGGTACGATGTTAGAAATCCATTGAGGATAGTCAATAGGCAAGATGAAGGAAACAGAAAGGAGTCGTTGGAGCTCCTCTTTGACCAAGAGAGCAATGCGTGGATGCATTTTTCTCAATTTCTGTTTGACTGGTTTGGAATCGGGGTTTAGGGTGATGTTATGGACGGCAATGGTAGGATCAATTCCTGGCATGTCAGCGTAAGACCATGCGAAAGCTTGGTTGCGAGCACGGAGAAAGGTAGTAAAGGCGGCTTGTTCTGATGTGTTAAGGGATTGTCCAATCTTCACAATGTGAGGATCCTCCTCCGTGTGGATGTTGATTTCTATGGTAGATTCGTTCAGCATGGTTTGGGTTTCAGATGGTAAGGCTCGTTGAATATAAGAATCATCCGCGCCAAGGTAAGTGAGGATGGAGTCGTCATCCTGGCATTCAACAACATTAATCAAAGGAGAATCCTCTTCGATCATGTCTGGATACAGAAGGGGAAGAGAAGATGGGTCCTCATTATCGCGTTGATAAGTGAGAGGACCTATGAAGATAGCATTTATGAAAAAAAAAAGTTAGGAGGGATGGATTCAGGGTCTATAGATTCTGCGGGTGATGATGGCAAAGTGGGTGATGATGGTTTGGTAGGGGCGACGTCTTCTTCTTCCAGGATACAGCTGACAGGAGGTGTCTCCTGTGTAGGTGTTTCGGGAAAACCGAGACCACTGCGATCATTATGTTTACGGGTAGTCACGGGAATGAGTGTATGTCGGCCTTGTTCGTAAAGGCCAAAACCAAAGCCTTTCCACGCACAGCGAGTCAAGAAGGTGAGGGCGAAACGACGATTTTTCAAGTATTGAAAATCAGATTGGAAAGGAACCACACCAAGAGGAGGTTCAGGGGTAATGGAGGATGCGTCAACACCCCCATACGTTAGGTTAGTGCGGCAATGGGGTGGTCCGTAAGAGATTACCTCCCCCACGCGACGGTCGTAGGTGGGATGTGCATGTAATTGTCCGTACTCCTGCGGGGTAGGGAAAGAACTAACGTTATATAGGCGGTACTCCCCCAGCGTAAGGCGCTGAAAAACATCTACTAAGGGGTCGGAGGTTGGAATGTTAGCTGCGGGAAGGGAAGTGGTTTTTGCGATGGTGGTTTCATCAGTTGAAGGCGTAGGCGCGGTTGAGGTGGATGGTTGAGGTACATTTGAAGAGGATGGTTGGGTTGAATGTATGGGTGTCTTGATTGGTATAAGCACATCGTTAGGGCGGTATAACATAT
Organism: Taxus chinensis; assembly: GCA_019776745.2. NCBI lineage: Eukaryota > Viridiplantae > Streptophyta > Pinopsida > Cupressales > Taxaceae > Taxus > Taxus chinensis. The sequence continues at coordinate 679,969,651 of CM034152.1, forward strand.
TGCAGGTTTTAAAGGGGGGAGGGTCAGCTTTTACGGTGTAGGACTTCCCCTCGTACTCAAATTTTATGCATCTATGTAATGTTGAGGGAACGCATCCCATGGCTCGGATCCAAGGACGACCCAGCAATATATTATATTGGAACTCTCCCTCCAAGACATAGAAGAGTTCGGGTAAAGTACGTGGTCCTACCCGAATGTTGAGGATCACGGTGCCTAAGGTAGAAGTAATAGCGTCATTGAATGACCGCAACATGATGGGGTTGGCACACATGCAACTAGAAGGGATATTCATTTGTTGGAAGGCTTTTGAAGAGATGATGTTTAGGCTAGCACCCCCGTCAATCATAACACGACGTACCCGAATGTCCCGGATGTAAGCTGAGATGAAAAGAGCAGGGTCAGGATCTTCTGTACCAAAGTCAACAATTTCGTCTTCGGAGAAACTGACTGCAGCAGCTTGTTGTACAGAGACAGAAGTGGTTGGGGCAGTGGGTTGTTTGGTGAGAGAAGCAACGTGATTGGGTGTTAGAATGGAGGCGACAGGCAGGGTTTCATTAGGTAAAACCTCTATCCCTTGAAGGATCTCAACGAGAGCTTGTCGATGAGATTCAGAAGTCTGAATGAGATCATACAGTGTCATTTTTACGGGTGATTGGTGAAGCTGTTTAATCATATTTCGGTGGGCAATGCCATTAGAGATGGGATAGGCGGGTCCGCGAATGACCACTTTAGGTGGTGGTGCAATCGGGATGTTTGACAGAGAAAGAGATGCCGCAGGTGTGTTTTCTTTTGCTTTCCCATTGTTTTTCTGCCCTCGAGTAGCGACACTAATCATATTAATCTCGTAGACCTGAGATGAGGAAGATGGTTGGGATAACTCATGGTCTTCAAGAGGTGGGGTTGTAATAATGATAGATCTTGGTGAGGTGGGGACAGATGGTATAGGAGAGGGAATGGAAACTAAAGGTCTCTCCCTTCGTAAGTTGTCTTTCTTAATCTTTCTATCCGGGAGAGGTGACTGACGAAGGATGGTTTTTAGAGCTTTGCATCCCTCCACATCATGTCCTGGTGTGCGGTGATAAGCACAGATTTTAGACTCATCGTAACCCATAGGTCGGGGTTTAGACGGGTCATAAGGTCTAAGTGGAGGTAGGGAAATGGTCGCATTCTCCACCAACATAGCAAGGATTTTGGCATAAGATCCTTTGAGTGGGTCAAAATCGGAAGAGGATGAGGGTATTGGTTGTGCGGGTTTTGGTAATGTTTGGGCGTGGTTGGTTCGCACGGGTGGTGGTTTAGCCGAGGGGTGTTGATACGTGGTTTTCACTAAACGTGATTTCTTTGGCGCAGAAGCTATGTTGGATGATGAGGCCGCAGATGATGTGGTATCAGAAAACAACCACGGGGAAATAGGAGTGACCGAAAACAAATCTTTTGATGATGGAATTTGTTTAGGGTTGATAGGTGGACAGGATACGCGGAGTGACGGTGTTGCTATACCCTGGAATTTCTGTATGGGTGCGGAAGGCGTAGGTTGTTTTGAAGAAAACGCAGGAGGTATGATATATTGATGTAAGGTAGAGGGATGGGGTCCCAATATGGAAGGTAGGTATGACGATGATGGTTTTGATTGTGATAGGGGCACGGATTGAGTTTGTCTCCTAGGTGGCGGGACGGATTTATTTTTGGATAGATCGAGTCGCTTAGGCGGGTGCGTTAGACTGGGCATTGGTGAGGTCCCAAGCGTAGGGGAAGATCTGGTTAAGTTGATAGAAGTGGACGGGGCATTTGGTAGAGGTGAGGGGGGTGAAGGTGAGAACAGGGGCATTTTAAGCTTCTGTAAACACTTCGGGTATATGGTGGAGACATCAGGATCAGTCATTTGCATTTGAGTAGAAAAAGGGGTACTCAAACGTTCCCATAGGGCCTGTCTATCTTCTGTGGAATGACAGTCTCCAGGTGTGATTTGTAATTTTTGTACAGAAGAACGACGGGTTGTGATTCCAGTCCACTGTGGGTGTGACACAGGAGGTAGATGAGGCACTGTATCAATAGATGTTAAGAGGTCAACCGGTCGTTGAAAAGATTTAGGCGATGAGGGACTAATAGGTAGGAGGGCGTGTTTGAGGGGATCTGTCATGTTTAAAGAATGTGGTGATGTCAGTGTAAGAGATTTCTCATCTAAGGATGTCAAAAGGAGTGGCGAGCCTTCCTCTTGTGCAGCAAGAGTGGTAGAAGGGGACGTTTGGGAAATAGATAAATTAGATAACATCCGCTCACAGTCTTGTAGGGATGTGGTGTAAGAAGACTCGTCGATGAGAAGAGAAGTCCGGGCAGTTAACTCTTTTATGGGTAAAGGAATGATTTCACTTTGGCTTGATGGTGGTGAAGGAGGTTCAGACTCCTGTGTTGGTGGAGAGGCTTGATTCAAAAAAATTTCAATAGAGGCTTTTGGCTGAGAATCGAAGACTGCATGGATCTCATGAACACTCTCCTCGGCTAAGATATCTTGGTTTACGTTACTGTTGGACGAGTGATTCGGGAATGGCTTGTTGAAAATTTTCAGATTTCGGTTAGCAGGGGCGTTAGGATTATCGAGGGTTATATCCCCTGCGTCAACCATTTCCTGCACTATGTTTTTCAACATCTTGCAGTTTTCATGACTATGTCCTTTTACGCGGTGAAAGTTACAAAAGTCATTTTCTTTGTACCAGGAAGGTATTGCGCGGGTGGAGTCAAACCCAGAGTGAGGTTTAACAGGGGGCAAGGTGATAGCCCCAGCTTTGAGCAATTTCTCCAGGATGACGCCATAAGTTTCTCCCAAGGGAGTGTAATTGGTGGGCTCGGCTTTGTACTTATAAGTGGTTTTCGGCGGAGTATTGGACGGTGTTTGAGATTTGACCATTACCGCGTGGACAGCTCCTTTTGATTTAGAAGAAGTGGACGCGTGAGGAGTGGTGGTGTTTGGCTTGTTGGTAGAATCTGGAGTTCAGAAATTGGGGTTTTTGTTACGCAACCGCAATTTCTCTTCTTCTAAGGCTCGAATTTCTAGTTTTCGAGCCATGGTAAAGGCCTCGTCGAATGTACGGAAAGTTTGAATTTGGAGGGTAGGGGAGATGTGCTTAGCGCAGGCCCGTGTAAACAGTTCGATAAGTTCGGTTTGAGGCAAGGCATACGTAAGTTGGTTGATAAGGCCCCGCCATCGTCCAATGAAATCTGCGATAGATTCGTCTTCAAATTGTCGGATGGCATAAAGGTCGGTGATAGATACTTTCTTGGCAATGTTAATGGAGAAATGATCCAAGAAAGATTGGGCTAGTTGGTTAAAAGAGAAGATCGAGTGCTGGGTTAAAGCACTGTACCACTCCAAGGTGGGTCCTGATAAGGACATGGGGAAGGTGCGGAGTAACAAGGCGTCATCATGGGCAATCAAATAACAAGCATGTCTAAATGATCGCAAGTGTTGTTGAGGATCCTCTTTACTATTAAAACGAGTAAATTTTGGCAACTCCCATTGAGGAGGATATGAATGAAGGGGGACAGAAGGGTGAATGGGCTCCCGACAAACTTGCTCGTATGTCAAGGCACTACGACTTCCCGAAACAGAAGCCTCCAGGTTTTGCATTTTGTCCATCATTTGTTTGATGAAATCTGTGGTTGGATGAGATGATGGTGCGGTTGTGGCAAACGGAGGCAAGTTGGACCAAGGGCTTCCGCTGGACAATGGTGGGGCTAAGTGTTGATAAGGTATGGAGGATGAGTATGTTGGAGCAACAGAATAGGGATGTCCCATATAAGGTGTTGAGGTTACTGGATACGTGTATGGGAGTGAGAAGGTAGGCGGAGCTTGAGAAGGAAAGCTCGTGTGGATAGGTGGCAGAGAGCAAGTCATGAATGGGGTGGTCTGAAAGAGAGATGAGGTAGGGGCAGTTGGTGGTAACGATACGTGGGGTCCAAGATTAACCAAAGGAAAGCTAATCGGGGTCGTATGAACCTCTGAAGCCGTCGGATTGGGAGACGGGGCTAGAGATGCAGGAAGTAAGGCAGTGTTATCAGGAGGAGTGGGAGCTAAATGAGCAGCTATACTAATAGGCATGCCAATAAGGAGCTGACCATCAGGCGTACGGTCAGGGGCATGAGACAAATAGTATTGTACAGCGCTGGGATTAGCATCCAGAAATTTGGCAAAGTCCTTGTCTCCTACAGGAATTTGGGGGATCTCACTGGTGTCCGTAGGGTTCCCTATAGAATGTGAAGGGGGTGATTCAGGCAAAGACACAGAGCAGGCATGTGAAACCATGGCGGCGGCTTGCTTCTGAGTGATGACAACCATGGACAAGAACACACAGGAAAGTTTCAATCTATCAAGAACAAAAACAACCTCAGAATGATGAATTTGGCAGGTTGCTGGTTTGTCAGGGACTGATGAAGACAGTAACCGATATCGGTTTACTAACCGGTGTCGGTCACAGAGCAAACGACGTCGGTCCCTTAACCGATGCCGGTGTCAAAAGTCTAGGATAAGAAGATATAAAAGGCTGCTAATTTGATTTTTAGCAACGTTGAGTATATTTATCAACTTATTGATCACAGAAGACAAAGTATGACAGAGAAAACAGAATTTGAAAACAAGCAAGATGCACACGCAAATCCAGAGACTAATCCTAGGGTTAATTTTAGTTATCGTGGGCTTATGCCTTTAGACGTAAGATGATGTCAGAATCCTAAACAACAAGACCTAGGGGAAATGTCAAGTTTGTTTTGGCTTATAAGGTTACCTCAATCGGGCGGAGGAATACCGCGGAAAAGGGGGGATGTTTGAGCTGTTGTGTTAATTGTGAAGTGATTCGGTATGTGTTGTGCAGTGAAACTAGGGTTAATTTCCTGTCAATACCGTGGATATCACCCCCACGTGTACGACCTGTTACTTAATCTATGTTCACTAGAATTGAAGAACAACAAGCAGGAATGCAATGCATGTGTTTTAAACCCAAATCAAAAATTATGTTCGATGAAGCAAGAGAGATGACTTTCACTAATGCGAAACTAGGAAAGCAAGACAAATTCTTTACGAAATATATAACAAAAGCAGCAACAGCAAGTATGCTTCCTAAAATGAAAATAAGCAAGAGAAAGAAACCCAAAATGGGTCCCACCGGGCGTGCCAAAATGTTTCACTCGGAAATGTTTCGTTCCTTTTAGAAACAGATAAGGTTAGGGGCTAGGAGGAATACCTGTGGAATGTCGAGATGGTGTGCGCGTACCGTAGAGAAAGATCAAGCTGACTGCGAAGAACTCCTTTTTGTCTTGGAAGGACTACCTGCAAATAAGAACACAAGACCACAAGATTTGATTAAACAATAAATGAGGAAACTGCCTTGGGCCCAGGAAATATAAAACTTCCTTTCGAAGGTGGTCAGTTCCCCTGCTAATATGAATTAACACAAAAGACTGTAAAGTATCAATTAAATTGTTTCGTTGAACTGGGTAGGGGAAAGGCTGGTTTTCTGGTTTTGATCAGAGGAACCGATGGCGGTTACTGATAGCCGATGCCAGTTATGATAGCCGATGCCAGTTACTGATAACCGATACCGGTGGGTTCTAGGATCTTCTTAGTAGCTATGGTGTTTGTAAGGCTGGTTTATGGATGATATTAGGAAATGGGATGATGAGGGATAAAAGAATGACAGTTAGATGCAATGGCACGTTGGGTAGTGGATTCAGAAACGGATTTAGGAGGACTGAGATTCAAGAAGCATAAGAAATGTTATAACAGAGGACATGCAAGATGTGACTTACTGGTTTTGGTGAAGATGCAAGTTGATCTCCTCTACTGCAAGCACTTCTGGTATTCTTTACTCGTCTCTGCTCGGTTAAATGAAGATCAGGACTCTGTTCCTCGCTTGCAATGCTCTCTGTTGATCCAGAAATCCTTCGACTGATCCCCAAAATGAAATTCCCGATCTGTTGTTTTGGTTTGGGGAGCCCATTTACAGGGAACCGATGGCGGTTGCGTAACTGACGGCGGTCGAGTAGGAACCGGCATCGGTAAGGAAAAAGTAGGCTATTTTTAGTAAAATAGCCCACCTTCCCTGCTTTTCTCCTGAGAGATCAGTTGCGGGCTTGGTCAAGTGGCTAGAAGGTCGGCTTTGGGTGCGAGTAAGGAGGCATTAGTTATGGATGTGAGTCTAGACCAAGTCATGGGTCTTAATTAGGTTAGTTTAGGGTTAGGGCTAGGTCATGATGAGGTGGCAAAGTGAGGTGGCGGGTAAGGTGATGTGGATTTATCAATTATAAGGTAATTAATAAATAATTGTGTAAGGTTTAGGTGATGAGGTTAGATTGCGAGATGAGATTTGTTCCTGACGAACGACATCAACTTCTTCATCAGTTTCCTTCTCTTCCAGCATCTGGCCACTGAATGATTATGCAATCCACAAAAATTACATGGAAAAGAATTCCACATCTTCTGAAAATCATAACCATACTTCTTAAGCTGAAAAAGTGGATCAGAAGTTTTACTGTGCTTACGATTATGGTAAGAAACTGGAGGTGTAATATCATTACCTCTTGGCTGATTTCTCTTACCACATCCTGCCTGTGACGAGGAAGCACAACTTTCCTGCTTAGAATCTTCTCACAGGACTAGTGGGGTAATCACTTTGCTTTCGGAAGCTTATCTCCCGTTAGCGTTCTTGGAGCATTCTCCAATTTCCATTCCCACACTAGGATAACCCAAACCTACAAAATGAGGATGATCCTCGACCTGTATTGGGTTAGCAATGCCTTGGCCATTTTTACCAAGGCCTCTTCCATCAAATCCCATTTTATCTAGTAACTTGGATCCAATGCCTCTTAGTATGCGTTTCAAAAAAACCAAAGACTTCATTACCTGAATCTGAAACTGAATGGGAGGAATAAGTAGATTCTAGTGGTGAACAACTTATAGTGCAGTCATCTGCCATGGGCCTTTGCATTTGAATTTGAAGGTGTTTCCTTCCTCTGATCACCACATTGCAACCTTGCCAAGAGCTCATCCTTGGTTTGCAATTCTGATTTTAAGCGAGCATTCTCCTCTTCTAAGGAGTAATACATTGATCACAGGAGAGATTTCTCTTCTTGGATCTAGTGATTATAAGCTTCAATCTCTTAGAGCTTCGCCTGTGTAGACATCTTGCCCATAGTGCACTTGTACCCTGTTCACACAAATTGAACCAACTGCACTAATCTTGAAGCAATCACTTTGTTAATCAAATTTACTGAAAAACAAATATGGAGCTAAACCAACTCTGATACCAAACTTACTTCAGAGATTAGCAAGTTTGCAAGCCAATAACCAGCTCTGATACCAAACATGATCCGAAAATAATCAGATTATTACTACCTGATCTCGGACCCTTATAGGCTTTAATTATTTGCCGATAATTTACTCCTTTTAAGTAATCAATTTAAAATAATTCAAGACAATAATGAAAATTACACATAGAATTGATTACAGAGTTCGGCAATTGCCTACGTCTCCGGGTTCGTGGTCAAACTGTTCCACTAGTCAAAACTTGTAAGCTACAATAGTACTTTCACAAGAAAACCTAATGGAAACTATTTAAACTTGCTTAGAAGAATAACCAGACCTTCAGACGAAAAGGGTGAAAAATAGCACCCGACTTCCACCTTCCTAGCATACAATCTCCTTCAGCTTCGATCAGCCTTCCTGACGCTATCAATGCGACACTAGCACTCCGGTCGACAATCTAGGATTTGCAAGTAATTGGTGTGGCTCAATGGCCCTATTGGGTAGTTTATAATTTACTCCCAATCACAAATATTTCATCTACTATTGCCTAAAATAATAGGCCAATAGACAATATCTGTTGACACACCTTACAAAAAGATTGACAAATAATAAGCTCGGGTTGTGTGTGTCCCCACAACAAGCTTAACAAATAATAAGCTTGAGTTGTGTGTGTTGCACTGGTAAGCTTAACAAATAATAAGCTTAGGTTGTGTGTTCTTTACAAAGAACGGGTTCCCTATTTATACAAAATTAGGGCCCAAAAAATATGCAATTACAAATCATCCTTATGCTATTTTTAACCTAACCCGTAGCAAGATACATGGGATTAAATCTTAGCATAACAATTGGGATAATATTCGGGTTGCATTTTTAATGGGATTAAAACCCAAATTTGGCACGGCATTGGTTAAGTGGGTATAAAGTCCCACATATGGTGGAAGGAGATAAAGTCTTAGGCTTTATTAATCCTTTATTTGTGCAAGGATAGTGGTCAAAGTACCACTTTGGAGCATAACCGCCCCTACCACCACTTACCACCTTGTTCACCACGTGGATGTCCACGCATACCATTCAACATGCTCCCCACCACTGCTTCACTCCTCCTCCATGTGGAAGTAGCATATGTTTGGTAGTTTAATAATACTAATGTATAAACATTAATATGTATATATGTGGTTTTGGCATATATGCGTGCCATTTGGAAAGTGGACTTACCAAGATAATATAATTTCGACCCATACAATGTGGCATAGAAATAATTAACTTAGTAATCCTGTAGTCCACTTGTCATCTCCCGATAGGAAAATTGAGTGAATTCAATGAGTGGTGGCAAGCCACATGTCACAGTGTGATTCTGTCCAATATTGACCAGTTTGACCAGAGTTGACTTTCCCGCTGTTTGAACTTTGACCGAACATATCTAGAGCTCCCGATGTCCGTTTGTCACATTCTTACAGTCGATGGAAAGCTCTCGAGATGATCTTCTGCATTGACACCATTTAGAAATGTTTAGGGAAATTTGGAAAATGATACCAAATGATCCCCTGATCACTTGAGAACACTTCTCCTTCTAACTACCTATTTTAAGGACCTACAACTAAACTAGAATTATGTGACTATCTGTCACCATTTAGCCTTGTCTTCAATATGAATACCATGACTCTACTCATGGCATGATTCTCATGGATAATTTTCATCCTCTTCAAGGTGGAATCCCATGGTCATTTTTCACTTAAAACCTCTTCTTCCATAGCTAGATTTGTTCATGTTATGTTCTTGTCTTCATAAAAGAGGCTTATATTCCTTTATAGTCTTGTCCATGATTTTTCAGTCTAAAAAATAATAATAATAACTAATTGGGGATACCAAAAACTCTACTCCTTGAGTAAAACTTATTGAAAATAGATGAATCCCTCAAAAGGACATCTACATGTCTCTAGCTACTATAAATAGATTACTCCCTCGAAGGACAACTATAGAAATTTAGCCATTTAAATGCATTTAGTCTATCCAAAAATAATACTAGCTTGTACTTCTCAAAATAAAATGTTTTGAAACTTCCTGCACCGATCAGCTTCATGAAGACATCAAGGAGACATTATTTTATCCTAATATAGACTTTCCAAGAAGTCTATACTAAAAAGAAAAGAAAAAGAAAAAAGTCAAGAAAAAATTATTGACTTTTAGTCATGGACTTGCTTATCTAGGTTTTGGGTATCTTGTAAAAGTGACATACTATCCCACAACAAGCTTACGTTAAATAGACCCTTCTACTTTACCTTCTATTGTTTTTTATCTTCCAATCAACTCAAAGTACCTGGCATGTATTCTACATATTGTGATCATGTAACTTCTTTCACCTTTAGATCTATTGATAGTGCAGTGTCTCTAGGGACTTATGTTCAAATAATTTTATAGGACAAACTCCAAATTCATGTATTTTTATTCCCTTTTAGTTCACCTATGCCTACATGGTTATTTTATTCACGACAACAACATCATCCAAGCCTGTCACCTAAACACCTATACCTAATCTACCTTGCCTTTTACAAATTTCACATTTCACCTTGCCTATCTCCTTCAACTTTCCTTACCCAATTACATTACATAAACCACCTACCTATTCAACCTACACAAGCCACATTTCTTCATCCTTGATTTAAGGGAGAACTACATCAGCATTAGGACCCTTTTGCAAGGGCTATGTAGGTAGCACTCTTAGGGCATGGATCCCTTTGAGGTTAGCTCAACCACCCTTTACCCCATCCTTATTTTCCAAATCAAACAAAACACTTAGTTAGATTCCATAACACCAAAAATTTGTAATTTAACTTTAAATAAAACCATACATCATATATACCACATCATTTATTTTCCATCATGTCAAAAAACTAGAAATTTAATTGATTCAACACAAAGTAGACTCAACCATGCCTAAACAACCTAGTTTCCATAATATCAATATGTTGGAAATTTAAACCATTTTACCTTAACATCATTTCATTTTCATATTCAACAATAAACAAATCAACCAAAAGATGTACAACCACATCATAGTCACCATGACTTAACCATGCCTAACTCATCTACTTTCCATAAAAAAAAAAACTTGGAAATTTTTCAAATTCAAACCATGCCTACATCTCACTCAACCATGCCTATACCTAACTCCACCATACCTAAAACCTAACTCCATCATGCATAAACCTTATAAATTCATGCTGACTCTACCATGCCTACATCTGACTCCACCATTCCTACATCTAACTCAACCATGCTTAACCTTACCTGGTCTCCATAGCCTACAAACAAAACCTACAACATCCATCAAGTTAAGTTTCCATAATAACACTACCATGGAAATAAAACCAAGTACATCATCGATCCAATATCATAATCAACTATAGAAGGTGATTTTATGTGTATCAATACATATATACATGGGTATAAACAATAATAGTATCTCAAAAAAACTCATGTATAATCTCGCATCTTCGGCATGCAAATTGGTATATATATCAAAAATCAAAATACAGTAGCACATATCATCTTGTCTCACTCTAGTAAGGGGCCCTCACCTCTGCTATCACCTGAACCCTTAGCTAGTTCTGTCCTCCACCTGCACACTATCTCCCCACTCTCTAATGGCATTGACCTCTGTAAACTCATCACCTTTGTCTTGTCATGTCTATGTGATTAATGGCTACATGTGGTACTGGTACTACAGGTCTATGTACTAGTCTTCTGACTAGCTACATGTTGGGCCCCATGCTCAATGTATGATATCACATTAATATCGGCATCTGCTATCTTGTCCTAGTAATAGCGATCCTTGTTCAGGGAATCCCTGAACCTCTCCGTGAATATTTTCTAAGGTTTCGTCATCATCCTAGCTCTAACCTATGGGCCCTACCCTTATAATAGTGGCCCTTGTCCTCCTATATGTACCAAAGGACCCTATCTCGATGCCTGAGCTAGTGCCTGTGCAGCTAGCTATGCCTTTAATGTCATGATCTGTGCATGGGTTGTTTCTAACTAACCCTATAAACATGTAATATGTTCCTATAGCATTTTTGCTTGTGCTCCATCCTATGTGGGAGCTTGTGTAGGATCCTAATCCTGTACCTGTGCCAACTGGCCCTAAAGAGTCGTAACTTATTTCTGTAATGTGGAAATCTATGCCTATAATGTGTTTTTCTATCCCCCATCACATGTTTGTTCCTGCACCTGCACCATCTACCCCTATCACCTGTCCCTACAAGGTGGTCACCTGAGCCTGAGACTGAGATAGCTACAACTGTAATGTTGTGACCTAGCCTTGCGACTGATCCATGTGCATAATAATAGTGGCCAAAGTTGGATGCCCGAGTCTAGGTGGTGTTTTCTATAGCTGAGCCATCCACCACTATCTATATGCATCATTCATACTAGCATCATCAATCCTCATGTCCGCCACTTGCTCTTCATTCCCTATCAACACTCTAGGACATAGTGCAGACATGGGTCTCTCCACATAATCCCTGCAATACTATGGAAATGGTGGAGACACATCCTATCAGAGCCCAAACTATCAAATAACTCTCTCCACTAGTATCATCTCAGACCAACTAAAACCCCTCCAGCTCCTCAACCATGCCCCTGTAGGATGGAAAGTCCACATACATCTGCCATAAAATATCGATCATTGAAAATTCATCCAATAGCCACCTGTAGTAGGTAACATCACGTGTAGTAGTATATACCCTCGGGTGTTCTCCTACAGGTACCCATCTCTTAAATCCAACCTTGTAGATGCCTTGAAACTAGTCATGTCATGGAAAGCCTATAGGATGTAAACATATGATGCGCTCATACACCCAGTAGTGCAATAGATAGGTGCAAAATACACCGAATCTTTGAATCCTCCGATATGCCCATAACTCCCTATAGAACTAAACTAAAAAGGAAGGTTCCCAAGCAAAGCAGACTCATTCATATCTTGCAAAACCCCCATAAATGCCCAATAATATCTCCCACCCTCTGAATCAGGTAGTGTATAGCACCTAACTACCACCATCATCAGCACTGCTAATCTGGTCTCTTGAGGATAGGTTACATACATATCCTCATAACTGATGCTAGCATTGTGATCTCTGAACTCACCCATCACCTCTCCAAACACAGTCACTATGGGATCCACTAAAGCCTCTGATGAAATATGATACACTAGATCACCAATATTGGGTAGTTACATAATCCTATACACATCCTCTAATGTGACAGTCATCTCACCAGTAGGTAGATGGAAGGTATTGGTCATTACATCACATCTATCAATGAGAGTGACTATCAAGCTATGATCTCGTACTATGAACCTATAGTGCCTAATAGAACCAAGACCAACCTCCTTCTCCACTTATCATCCATGATAGTAGGTTGTATGTGTTATCAATAATGGTGGCCCTTGATGTTGCATAGTGATCTACTTCCTCGCCTACATCACCACTCAACCACGTTAATCAAACCACTCTATCAATAATCAATTACCCCACACCTGACCCAACCACTCCTTACCTATTCCTTTCCTAGGCTACCCAATACTCTCATTTTACACTCTACACCATTTTTCACTAGCCTTCACATCCACACTTGACCTATTTTACCTAACTTACTTTATCCACTATGTGCCACCCTCTAAATTTCTACCCTACATCCTTAACACTTCAACACATTTCCCACTCATCTACTGACTTCATCATGCCTCGCCATAGACCTAGTATAATCTATCTTACCTACCATAAAACCTATCTCACCCTTACCTAAAAATTCTACCTTTCCCACCCCCTTTTGAAATAACTTTGATAATTTTCACAGTGACCGACATTGGTCCCCCTAACCGGTACCGATCACCTGTTATTCCTACTAACGCTAGCTATCCCACCTACATTGACTAACCCTAGACCGACGTCGTTGAATGGTTTGGATCCGAATCGAAACCCCACATCCTCCATTTGTAAAAAACTTAACAAAAATACCTAAAAACTACCCCAACCCACCCAAATCCCACCCATATTCATTTACAAACTTAATTAAACTAAAATTTTTACTTCTTATACCTAATTTCATCCCATTTAACCCAAATTACAAATTCAAATTCCAAAACCCAACCCTCCATTTTTTTCACCTTCATTTTTCAATCAAAACATGGATGGAAAGCAGATCCTTCCTCTATCTGATGTCGTCTCCATAGTGGTATCTCCAGTCTTTGAGCTGGTATTCCTCCAACTCCCTCTCCTACCTCTGTCATGCCTCCACCAATCTCCACAACTCTCATCTAATTAAATTTCTCCAATCAATCTCGTGGACCCAAAAATCGTAATCCAATCCCCACTCATATCTCTCCAACTCATCCTAGCTAGTACCTCTATCATTTTCACCAAGTCCAACAAGCCAAAATATCCTTTATTTCATTTTCCCAAAGTAGAAATGAACAAATGAATATGTAAAAGGCATATTTTACCTTTTTTACCGCAAATACGACTTGACTGACATAAGTTTCTCTTGACCGGTATAAGTCATGTGCCCTAGTGTATCATGGTCAGTTTATCTTGACCGGTATCAGTTACCCTTGATCGGTATCACTACTTATCACCACATTTGATTGCATGAAACCCTTTTTTTACCTACCCAAGTCTACACCTAGCCTTATCACTCAACCTAATTGCCTAATTACCTATCACCCAACCACCTTGTCATTTGGGGAATGTTTTTGCCTCTACCTAGTCCTTTCATACATCTTTACCTGTTACCCAACCTCCCTACACCTATTTGACACTCAAATTCACCTACTTGCTCTACCTTACAACATTAATACTCGTGATGTTTTTCCTACCAACCTTGTCTTGCCTTATTCTGTGTTCTTTACCTTGACTAGACCAAACCTATTGGTGCTTTGGAACACACCTATTTCCTATTTTGGCACCTAGCCTAGTTGTGTTTCCAGGACCATATCTTGTACCTTGGATACCTATATCACATTCTCCTTGTTTGGATGAACTATCGACCTTCGACACCGTGGAGTTTATGAGATATTCATCCTAGTACCTTATCACATTTTATATGTGTGAATGCATTTGAATTGCCCCATCCTATTACATATACCCATATCACCATTTCCCATGCCCATAATTTACCTAGATTATTTTCACTCCACCTACCATTTTATCAAACTTGTCACCAATTCATTCTCTTCCTTCATCAGTTCCAAGTTTGAGGGGGATCGCCTCCACTCATACCTAGGGAAACCTAATTTTCACTCATACTTGGAACAACCACTTCTATTTTTTCAGCATTGCTTATTAAATCAAGATACTTGACAAAAAGAAGCAAATGTAGACACCCAAAATTGGGTCACATCCCCTTAACCCCTTTCAATCCAACAATTTGACACATATATCTGACCACTACCCCTTTCGATAAATTAACATTAATTTAATTATCCCTAATTAAATAAATTATCATCCTCACATCATTATTAGTTTAATTAATTTAATTTAATTAATTTATCTACTTCACCCATCAACCTCACCTAATGCCACCTCACCTATCCAACTCACCCAAGACCCATTCCTCATCTTATTAATTAACTAGGAATAGGTCTATACCTATCCTAACTAACTAAGACTTAGTCTAGCCTTGGCAATTAACTCTGATAACTCCTCCAAAAAATAGTCAATGTATCTAGGCACAATCTATCACTTAAGACCCTGGTTTAAAATATCAATCGTGCCAAAAATATCAAATATCAGGCTATTTTTGGCAACTTTAACCTATTCGCCCTAACCAACACCGTTTTTCCTCGGCCAGTGCTAGTTACCTAACCACCATTGGTCACTTTATGTACAATTTCACAACTCTTCACGAGGGTTGGTCAATTTAGTTATTGGAGCCCTCTTGCATTTAAGCTCGGATCTTTAATCTCTACTACATCTCAACGATGAACACATAACCACAATGCAAAACAAGCAGTCAGGTCCTCCTTCTAGAGTATTGGAATACTCATAAGAGAAACACAGGATTTACCGTCACGGAACTGGACCCAGACATCCCCTCTACGATCAACCACCAACCATCCCCCACTCATAAGATCTAAAAAACACTAAGTATTGTTATTTTATCATTGGTGTTTATTCTAGTATAGATCTCTTGTTTTCTTTCTATTTTTACTTCATTCCACTACCTGTATATCACCTTCTTCCCAATAACCTGTTATTTTATCATCCCAATCTTTTATACCATTTCCAACCTCCTTTCCAGCATACCTGAGTCTTCTTAACAATATCATGACCTTATCAACACCACCCTTACTGTTTGTGTAATCATAGAGAGGTTAGAAACCTATTTTTAATAGTCTCCCACCTATTTCCCCTACCAACACCGGTCACCCAACTGACATCGGTCATTCTCTTATACCAGTTTCGGTCACCTAACCGACATTGGTCCTTTGTGACTGATAATATTTCTAAAAATAATGAACTCACCACCTCTTTAAAACAACCCAAAACCCTTCCTAACTCCACCCAGACTTTACCCATAACCTCTTCCTCACCTGAAAACCTACCAGACCACTCATATCTAAGCCTAACCTTACCTTTTAGTAAATATTTTATTGTATGTTGTTAGAGAAGCCCAAATATTATAACTACAGTAGGATGCACTTGTTTATTATTTATTCATGCATTGATTTATATTAAATAGAGGATTAACAACCATCTAGGAAGTATCATACTTCCCGGACCTAGCCACCGCTAGGCAGTCCTCTATCTCTTTCTATTTAATATTATTTTGTGGTGTTGTTTTGATTCTTATATAGGTCGTTCCTCCTAGCCAAAGGGAATCTCACACAATTAACTTGGATCAAAATTCTACAGTGCGACAACACCTTCTACCACCTACATAACACAAGTATTCCTCCTACACCTGTTACCTTCTACAATATTGGTGAAACAATTGTAACAATAAATCAACATAACCACATGCTTAGATTTAAACTACTATAATCCCACTCTTCACTCTAAACTTCAGCAAAACCCAAATAACAGATTCATCATTCCCTACATATCACATACAAAAACACAGCTATGCTATTTTATTTAAAGAGAACAAGTTAATAATTCCTCCAGACAAATTTATTCATTTATTTTATTACATAGCCACGTCTCAGCAAAGCATTCTATATAGTTTGCAACCAAGAAAACAACCATATGATTTTACTAAAAGAAAACAAGTTTTCTATTCCCCAAACGTATTTATTCAAACCTCGCTACAGCAAGGCAATCTGTAATGTATAAACACCAAGAATAGCCAAACATTTTAATGGAATGAACTCAAATACAAAAACCCACAAGAAGTTTTTTAGGTTATATTCCATACCAAACAACCATACAAATTTCTGGCAAGAATGCGAGTTCGAAAACCCACTAAATTTCACAATTTAAATTACACAAACCCTATGGCCGTTATGTTTTAAAAAAACCCATAAAAATGTTGGAACATAATGATTAAGTGGTTTTTCCAATCCTTAATGTATATGGGTCCATCACTAATATATAGATTAATATTTAATAATATGAAATATTTCTATTTCGATTATTAAATATGCTAACCTAGGTATATACTTTAGGTTAAATATTTAGTATCATGAAATTGTTATATTTCTAATATTAAATATTATAAACCTAGGTGTATGTGTCAACCATTTTAGGCTGAAAAGTTGGGTTAGGAGACATACCCGGTCACCTTATATAAAAAGGACTTTAGGTTCTCATTTGATATATTCGAGAAATATATCAAAGGTCTGAAAATCAAGTGATTTGGTTTTACCCTTGGTAAATAGGGTTTCAAAGTAAGAGGTGATCTTAATGGATGTAAAATAAGTTCTCTTAAGTAAAAGGTTATTTTCAAAGTGGTTTTTACCCTATTGGGTTTTCCACTATAAATCCCATGTCACCTGTGTTATTTATTTTCTATAAGTATTTCTTTATCTACTTATGTTATGATGTAATCTTTATTTAAATATTTATTGTAACATTATATAATATGTAAGTTGATTACGGAATTAATGTTTGTTTGGAACTTGATGTGTGCACAAGTGAAAAGGGCTTCAAATATTTACCTACATGAAAATCACATACAGAAAAGGAAATGATTTATTACTATATAAAATAATTTTCATGTTTTCTATAATTTCAAATGTTTTGAGGTTAAATATTTTAGAAGGTAAATTCATGCATGTGTTCTTTGGATGCCTCTAAAAGAATTTGATTTGAAAAACTATAGTTTATAGTTAATCTATAACTATATATTTTTTAAATCAATATATATATATATATATATATATATATAAAATAAGGTTTATATAATAACTTATATAAACATTGTATTAAAATTTATATAGTTTTGAACACTATATATTTTATATAGTTCTTATACTATAGTTTATAACTATCACATTTGGTATGGGCTCCATAAAAATATGTTTTTGAACATACCTAAATTATAAAACATTGTTTTAATCTTAATCCCTGACGTGGTGAATGGTGGGTAGTTTAAGGTTGGTGGCCTTAGTAATCAATATTACTAAGTTTAATCTTATACTTGTTCATTACAAAAAACAAAAAATGGACACCTAAATTGTAAAAACTACTTCAACTCTAAAATGACCCCATTCTTTTTTCTAAGTGAGATATAAAAAAAATTAAAATTAAAACCTAAGTATTATTTTAAATCATATGGCATTTTCTTAGGTTTTTCACGTGGCATTGATAAGTATGGCATGTTTAATTTAAAAAAAACTAATATCCTAACTTATGTTTCCAAATTATCATGCCATATTAATGTGGGTTGCCTTGGCATAGTTTATGTTTATAAAAAATTAAAATAATAATTACATACCAAGTGGCCGATGTTTTTTATTTGGTCATTGTGTTTTTTTATAACAAAATATATTTAGTTTATAATTTTTATGAACTATATGTTGTTTTTTATTTACATTCTATAAACTATATACTTTTTTTGTAAAAGTGTATATATATTATATAGATTATAATAGGCTATTATAATGTATTAAAATATAACCTCCCTAATATTATATAGAAGAAAAAATTCTGGAATTTCACATTTTGGATATACATAACAAATTTTGGCTTCATTAAAATAACGGTCAAATGACTGTTACAGTAGACCAAACATAAGACAATATGATAGTCATTTAGATGTCAAATTTAAGCTTGTAGGTTCCAAAAAACTTTCATTATGTTAAAATTGATGGTCAAATGACCGTCATGACAAACCAAAACATAAGTCAATATGATGGTCATTTAGACGTCAAATTTAAACTACCTAGATCTTTTTCTACATTAATATTTTCATAAATTTGAAGTGGTTATGCATTCTAAGGGGTCTCTTCTTCACTTCTATATGGTTAGAAATATTTTTTATATAGATCTAGGCTATAAGGCAGAGCCCTTTATATTGCGGGTTATTATTTTGATTATGGGAGGTTAATTATAATGCATTGTAATGACATAATTAGTTATGATCAAATAGTTTCTTTATATCTATAAAATTTAGATCTGATTCTATTAAAAGTGTTGTTTTTTTATCGATAAATATGTATCTAACTTTGTGGTACATTGTATATTATAACGGGGTGTATTTTACAGGTTTAAGAAAACAATAACATCAATCTATTTCTATCTTGACAAAACCTAAATCCAGAATGAAACCAACTACAACATTTTGGTCAAAACAAAATCTATGGCGAGGAAGCTCTAGACGATTGTTTCTGTATTTGAGGTTTCTCCCACCAGCCATCAAGCAATTGTAGATAACATGAATGCATTATTAAAACGAATGCATGAGGCTCTTTCTATGATTTTGAACAATATAAATGACAAGTACCTTCTACACATTGGTAATATTGAACATCTGAAAGAGGTATGGACACAACTAGAATCCATACATGAAGGATACTTGGTATATCAAGGATAGTAATGAGAGTAAAATAGCTTAAGGAATTCAAAGAAATGGTCTATATATTTTTTATGATTTCTCTTCTGCATCTTATTTTATATCTCATAGTCTGAATAATTTAAAACTATGGCATGAAAGGTTAGAACATGTTAATTATCAAAGCTTATATGAAATGTATAGATATAATCTAGTGAAAGGTTTACATCTGTTGTCTTCTTCTCTTGAAGTTAATTCATTAAATGCTTCTAAATCATGGTTTTGATTTTGATTTAGTAAATGGTCATGATGATGTTTTAATGTTATAGATGTTTTTGAAACTCTTATCTTCCTAGATAAGAAATTAAATTGGGCTCAATCTATGTTAGAAATTTCAACTCCTATTAACCTTAGGAAAATGACCAGAAGTCATCATATGTACCATGCATTAATTAACTTGTATGAACCTGAACCATAAAGTATTATAGGGTTTAGGTGGATATATAAAGTGAAGTATAATGTTGATGGTAGTAATAACAAACATAAATCTAGACTTTTTGCTAGAGGTTTCAATCAGAAACCTGGTATTGATTATGTTGAGACATTTTCCCTTGTAGCTAAAATGAGCATTGTTAGGGCCTTATTTGCAATTGCCAATCAATTTGGGTGGAAAATCCACCAATTGGATAAGAAAAATGATTTCTTGAATTACGATTTAAAAGAAAAACTTTATATGTTTCAACCTAAAGGATTTGAAGAAACGGATAAAGAAAACTATGTTTGTAAGTTGCATAATCCTTGTATGGTTTAAAATAAGATATTAGAGCTTAGTATGTGAAAATTATTTCCTTCTTTAAACTGCTAGGTTTTGTTATCTGTTCTTCTAACAATGATATATTCATTAAGCAATAAGACTCACATATTATCATTATATGTATATATGTTGATGATTTACTTATGAATGGTGACAATTCTGATTTAATTCATAGGATTAAAGAGAAATTGAAGTAGTACTTTGAAATGAATGAACTAGGTCTCTCACATGTTATTTGTATGATTGTATTTCATTCTATTGTTATTTTTAAAAACACAATATACAACCATTGTATTGAAAATTTTTCTTATGATTTATTATAAACCATTTTCTACTTCAATGGAAGTTGGAATAAATATTGATCCTAAATCTGCATATGCAAAAGGTTGATCATATTTTATATATGTTGTTAGTTGAATAGTTCTGATTTATATAACTATAACTAGATCAGATATTTCCTATGCAGTAGGAATCACATCAAGGTTTATGCAGGAACCGTTTTTAGAGATCATTACAATATTTAAAAAAATAGATATATTAAAGGAATAATCAATTATGGTTTGCATTATACTAAGAATGAAAATGCTATCTTATATGGATTTTGTGATTCTAACCATACTGATGTTATATTATAAAATATATTGGATATATGTTGAAGTTTTTTGGTGTAGGAACTATTACTTGGAACAACAAATGTAATCAATAGTCTCCATTTCTTCTATTGAGGAAGAGAAGTACAATGGAAGAAGTTAAAAAGCCATGTGGCTGTAACGGCTGTTAGTAGAGATACACATGAAAGCTAAAGGAAGTATTCATCTTCTATGTGGTGGTTATATTTGTATGAATCTTAATTAAGAATCTAGTTCAACATCATAGGACGAATCACATTGAGATACATATACGCTTCACCCATGAGGTGGTGTTAAGTGATAAGATAAATCTCAAGTTCATGTTGACTAAAGAGTAGGTTGTTGAAATCTTCAAAAAGTCCTTGAGTGCTGCAAAGTTTTGTCACTTCATGAAAATATTAGATTTTCAGAGTTACCATTGAGGGGGAGTGTGTATGAAAATGTCACCTCCTAATGGAACTTTGTTTTTATAAAAATACCTTTGGAAATTTGTAAAATACCTTCGGGAAAGTGTAAAAAGACCTTCGAGCATGTATACCTCATCGACTTCTTTTTTAGAAAGAAGTGTAGAAATATCTTAAAGGTGGTCTTCAGTAAACTCTTTAGTGCTATTGAGTTTTACTTGGTAAACATCCAGTACAAGTATATTGTTAAGGATGTCCTTGGTTGTAAAAGGCTCCTATATGCTTGGGTTGAATAACATTTTTATGACAACCTATGAGAACTTATAAAACTCACAAATCATACTTAGCCACTGATCATAGGATGATCTTTGGGATTCAAATCCTTTTGTACCAAAAGGTAAATTTAGTATGATGAAGGTGTTATAATTATTTCAACCAATATGCTAGCCTAAAACCTTGATGGTTTAAGGATTGTAAATCCTGTAGTGTACCATGGGAATGTAATCTATTGGCATATGTTATGCTATCCCACTTAACATTAAGGGGGAGTGTTGGAATATAATGATTGAGTGGTCTGGCCCACCAAAGAACAAGGGAATACCATGCACATGTAGGTTCTATCACCCTAGCAGGCAATGGGGTGCTCACCTGAGGCACGTGCATGGTATATAATCAAGTCTCTATTTTTATGTGAGTTGAGTGGAAAAAATATTATCTATGATGTGTCAAACTTTAAAGGAAGTGAGTGGGAATGAAACATGCAAACACCATAGAGCTCAAAATGGCTCTAGATCATTGCATAGTCATTACGGGACAGAGATACTTTAAGAGACTTGAAGAACTTAATCAAAAATAGAAAGGAAAATGCATAGGAATTCATATTCATCTTATAAACATATTTTGAAAAGGAACTATGAAGAATTCCATGTATGAATCCGAACCAAGAAGGATCATATTCAATTAACTTGGTAACCTCATTATATTCATTAGGATTCACTACAAAACATCACAATATGGAAGACCGAAGTCATGCATCATAACTGGATTCCATATCCCTCATAGCTCTCAAAATGTAAATTTATACATCCAAGCCCTTGGTACATCCTTCTCCTATATTTTATCTATCCCAACCCAATACAGAATCCTTGCAGCATTTCTGCAGAGCTCCTCCTCTCTGCCTTGATATCTCTCAAGATGAATCTGTATATCTCTGCTATCCCTTACCCGGGTCGCTTATATCTATAGGCCCCTCAATGAAGTGCTTCAACTCATGCCTTCTGCAGCTTCAGATCTGGATGCCAAGTGTCTGAATGTGGTCCTCCATGGGACCATCCTCCTCCAGGCTTGAGCTCTCCACTTTTTGCCATGATGGTCTTCTAAAAGCTTCGCATCATAGGACATATTCCTTCCTAGGTCAACCTGTCACCAGGCTCACACCTTATCTATTCCGCATGCACAGTCGGGTCACAACTTTTCTCGTGTCCTACCTAGGATATGCCAAATATGGCTAAGTCTTGAAACATGTTTTCTTCCATGCATGTAACATGGCCCTTCTAAAACCCTCCTAGAACCCTGCCTTGTGCACCTTCTTCTTGTGCACCCATCCTTCAACCTAGGTCTTGTTCACCCATATGCCTTTGTGTACTTAGTCAATATTTTAGGGGCCCAACATCACCCCACACTATGCCTATTCTCTGCCCATGGGAACACTTCTCCAATGAATAAAGAATCAAAATAGACTTAACATGGTTTGGGAAAAGAATAAGGGGATGAAGAATTTAGGAAAGAACAAAGAATGGGGAAGTGACGAAATTATTGCAACAAGCTAGGAAAAATCTTTTTGCAAGTCAGCCTCCAACTTGTTGCAGGCATCGACTTCATTTTGCGCTCTCTAGTAGAGGTCGCCAAATAGGGAAGCTTACCTCCCCAAAACTCATTCATCTCCTTGAGCATTCATAGTGTCAACAATTTTTTCCAACTCCTTGCTCATGTCCTCAAGCACATCCATCCTTCTAGTAATATGTGGGTATAGCTCCTTTAGTCAGTTCTTGATTATACCCCTTAGGGCCTTAATAGCTTCTGACTTCTTTTCAACCTTGGCCAGGATTCTATCCTACTCTGCTCTGTTCCCATTTGTTCTTTTCTTAGAACTCTTTAAGCTCTGCTTCATAGTTGGCGACTAGAATACTCACCACTTTATCCCTATCTGTGCAGTTGTCATATATAGCCTCAGCAGTATGGGCAACAATATTTACATCAACAAGGACTTTTTTGTATTCAGCCATGATTACTACTACCTTTAATTTTTCCTCCTTCTCAAGGCACGCTGCTACTTCTTCTATGGATTCTAAAGCTAGAGGTTACCTTTCCATGGTGAGGATGTGTCATAAGTCTTTCAAGGCACTCAAGGGAAGATCCATACTTTTGTATGGGTTCATCAGGTCCTAAATGCTTTAAAACAATGACATCTGTGATGGATTCTACCTTCTTATGTACTTCATGCACCCTTTCCTTTTCTTCCCTAAGTTCACGCTTTAGTTGAGCACTAATCAACTCCTCCTACTTTAAATCCTTGGCCTTCTCTTCTATGATCCTCCTTCTTTTTCTTCCTCCTTTTCTAGTTCTGATTCTAGAAATCTTATCCTGTCATTCTGTCCAAAGAGCCTAGCTTCAACTTCAACTAAGACCTTGTTGAGTGCGTTGCATAACTGCTCATTTGAAAGGTAATGAGCATTTACCAAGGGGTTGTCTCCTTTTGACTCAGGAATTTTCATTAGTGCCCCCTGGATTACCTCAAACTCTGGCTCGTCAATGTGGGACTCAATTTCCCAATAGAGCATCTTCCTCATTCCGAGGGTATACACCTTCTTCATCAAATGAATTCATTAGCCATGATTTGATCTGTTGGAACGATGCTTTGGAAGTGTGTGCACAACACCTTGCTGGGATCATTAATGTAGCTCATTCCTTTCCTCTTGGATCTCCATGCACTTTCCACCTGTGCGTGTGCCCTTAGGAATAGTTACCGATAGACTAGGGCCTCCCACGCTACCATGATCTTTCCCTACGCTTTCTTCATTATCTTCTTCCATCACTATGTCAGCACTGTGCTCCAATTCTTGTTCTACCAAGGCCTCGATGATTTTTGTTGCTTCTCTTTCTTCCACCTCATTTATTTTCTCCTTCATGAGGCTTGGAGTTTTTTGATCCTGCACCAACCTCTTCACTTCTTTCCATGTTCTAGGTGCCTTCCTCCTCCTAGCTACCCTTGCACCATATGAAAAGGAACTCATGTTCTTCTTCTCTAGCCCTCTTCTTCTAAATCATGCACGCTGAAGACAAGTGGCTCTTGGTCTCCTTCAGGATCATTTTCTTCATCATCATCCCTCTCACCTATGTATTTCTCCAAGCTCTCTATTCCTCCGAGTCAGCTTCCTCCATCACCTTCTGTTTCTTCCTAACTGGGGATTCCAGTATAGGAGATTCTTTTCTCTTCCTCTTCCTCTGGTGATTTCTCCTCTGTGATAAGATTTTCCTATTCTGGTGCCTCCTTTTTGACTGGGGACCTCTTCCTACTGCGTGTATGTACTTGTTCTAGCGCTTGTTCCCAGGGTGCCTACCGCTTGAGTATCTTGGACACTTGGTGCCTTTTTCCTTATCTCCTCCATTTCCTTCTTCTTGGGTGCATGGTCTTCTTCCTACCTGTTAGGTCCTCAGGTATAGCTATCTCATTTTCAAGATAAGCACCCTTCTCAAACTTGGGCCTTATCTGAAGGTATACATGTGCTGTGGACCTCCCTGCAATGGTCAGAGTCAGGGGTTTCACCATTTGGACTTCATGCGACACATAATTTTCCACATACACATGCTTTGTTGGGGTAGACCAACATCTTATGCATCTCCCTGTGGTCCCGGTCCAAACTTCCAAGGTCAAGCTTTAACTTCTTGGACTCCTTGAATCTGTTAACTCCTACCTGGAAGTATTGAGCTATGAAGGTGAATGGGAGCTTGCACCATGGGCTCATGTTTTTCATCAGTCAACTTGAACCTACCAATACAAAAGTGTTGGTATACAGCGAACTCAGCTTCTCCTACTGTAAGCGCTGGCAGTTGTTCCAGTATTCTCCATTCTACCCAAACGCATTCCTTAAGTGTGTATACCACTTTTCAAGATGTGCCTTGTGGATGGGAATCATGCTATCACAAGTGTATTTCTCAAATATTTTTGTAGGCAAGGGGTCTTCCTCTAGGTACTCCCAAACAAACTTGTCTACTGCATCTGGTACTCTGATATCTGAGAACACAATGGTTAAGAGGACATTACCAAAGAGAATCTTGTCTCCTTCCTGTGCGCTAGTGATAATTTCATCTACAATGTATGCAGACAGATTGTAGATGGTGCCCTCTGATATTCTTCTACAAACATTCAACCAGAACTTGTTTACCTGCGTCCATCTTTCTTGCATTGAGTTTTGTTACCAGTGCATGGACCATTCTCATTACTAGGTCTTAGATATCCTCGATATCAAAATACCTTGACCCTTCTTGTATGCATACATGGCCATTGTTTCCTTAATTTCTTCCTTGTCACACAGGTCATCCTCTAAGCTTTCTCCCTCACAGATAAGGCCTGTGAATCTTGAAATTAGTTGAGGGGTTATGCACATCTTGTGCCCTACAAAGTGAAAGTGGTCTTCATGTATGCGTGACATTAGCCATTGATAGAGGTGCTCTGGCTTTCTAAAGTAGGGAAACTCATAGAGTTGTAATAATCCCTCCTTCTCTAACTTCACCTTGACTTCATCGCTATAAATTGGTAACCCCTCAGGTGTTCTTTGGTTAGTCAGGCGCACTAACTCCAACTCCATTTCCTTTTCAATCATGTTTGTGTGATGATTGTAGTCACTTACTATCATTTTTCTCAAGTGGGATTCCCATTCCATCCCGAGTGAAACCCCATCTGGGTACTGCATTTCTACATACCATTCCTCATTGGTACCTATGGTGGTTTCTTGTTGTTTTCCCTTTCCCTTTCCCTTTCCCTTCTTAGGTGTTACTACTGGTTTCTTGGGTGCCATTGTGTAGGTTTTCTCTACACTTCAATGTATCTTGCTATTTTGCTCTTCTATCTTTTCCAAGTTCAAATCTCCAACCTGCGAAGAATACTCTTTTTTAATCCATGCCCTAGTTGTCAAACCCTAACTGGAATATCTTTTCACAAGACAATGCTTCTCCACAACTCTTCCCACACCCATGAATTACTTCCCTCCCAGTTTACAGATCCAAACTAGTCACTCACGGTTAAATTCCTCCAATTTTTCTTCACACGGATCAACTCTAGAAACCCTAGTTCACAAAAGCTCTTCCTCTTCATAATCGCAAAGTAAATAATGAAGTGCCCAACCTTATATTTATAGTTTTTCCCACTTTTAGCATTAAATGCCACTTCACCTACCACCATACTTTAACACTTAATGCATATTTTTCAAACAAACCCATCTTTAGCACCTTAACTCACGCACCCCACCCTATGCATAGACAATTCCCCAACCTTCTGGCACACAACCAATCCATCTTGATAGGAGACTCTTGCATGCCCATAACCAACACCGAAGGAACTTCTTCTATCATGATTTTTTCTCTCGCCTACCTCGTGTTGTGTTTGCACTTTTTCCTCTCTTGTACGTGGATCCCCAATGTAGCCTTACCCTGACACCAACCATCCTTTTTCACCTTTCCTTGCATGTACTTCCTTCACAGGGCCATTCAACCAGGCCTTCCAATGTAATCCTTCCTGGTGCTTCATACCTTGCAATTTCTTCCACCTTACTCCTACCCCACACTAAAATGATGTGTGGTCCTCTGCACAGTTACAACCTTCAAAAAGTAATGAGATTACTGGTGCCCAAGGCACAACACAAAACAACAATGAGAAAGGGAAAAAAAGAAAAGAAATGCATTAAGGGAAATCCTAAACTAACTGGAAATACTGTAATATCCTTACAAGTGGTATCCTTATTTACAAACACCAAGAAGACTTATTTATAGTAGGGATTCAACCTATCTTCCATTGAAGTGTCCTGGAAATCTTGTCCCATCCTAGTGCTTGTAACTGGAAAGCACGTGCCTGAATCAAGGATGTACAGAGATGATGTAGGGACCCAACCAATGGACTTTTAACTTCCCAGGATGGTGCAGAAACTTAGAATCATATAGTAGCACCATCTGTCCAACCTCAAACTTCTTGTTCTTAATGTGACGATCATGCCATGCCTTTTGTTTTTACTTTTTCAATCTTCTGGCTCCACCTGGTGAGTGATCATCTTTCATCCAATTGCATTAACTTGTCAATTCTTTCTTCTCCAAGCACTTGTTCATCATCTAATCCTCCTGCGCACGTGTTATACACATAGAAGGTAACATGAATTCAATTGGAAGGACAACCTCCATGCCAAACACTAATTGAAATGGTGTGGCCTTATTCAACCTCTTGTAGGTTGTCCTATATGCCCAAAGAATGGATTGATACTTTTTCATCCCAATCTTGTCTACCAACATCACAGATATTAGTCAATGTGTGACTAAGTATTTTGTTAAATGCCTCAACAGTTCCATTTTCCTGAGGGTGATAGGGAGTAGTTTTTTGATGGGCCACCATGAATTCTGACAATAGAATCCTAACCGTCTCATTGAGGAAGTGTGTACCTCTATCACTTGTCAAAATCAATGGGCATCCATACCTACTGATTATGTTTTCCCATAAAAATCTAGCAGTGGTAGTTGTTGTACAATCCTTTGTAGGTGCTGCCTCTGCCCACCTTGTCAAATAATCAGTGCAAGTGAGGATATACCGCGAACCAGTCCTTTGCGCCACTGGCGAGATTGGTCTGACAAAGTTGATAGCCCACTTCTCAAATGGTTTGCATGCTGGCTATTGGTCGCAAGGGCATTTCATCCCTTTTTCCAGGTTTTCCAAGGCACTGGCAATGGTCATAGGCCTTGCAAAACTCAATGCAATCTTGATAAATGGTCTCCCACCAAAGCCCTGTGAGTAGAATCTTCCGCGCAGTTGCATTTCCCACATAGTGTCCTCCTACAATCCCACCATGTGCCTCTTCCATAATTGCAATGCACTCATGTTCTAGCATGCAATGATGCAAAACCTCATCACGACCCATTTTGTACAGATCTCCACTAATTAGCATGTAGGGCATGACACGTATGGCCAACTTATTCTTCTCCAAGGCCTTCATTCCAACTGATGCCACACCTCATTTTGAGAAATACTACAATATCTCCAAATCTGAGGGCACACCGCAACCTAAATAGTTGCACGTCTGGCATAGTCTCTTCAATGCTCTATGTGTCCTCTCCTGAATCAATCCTAGACAAGTGATCAGGTCTGGAATTACTTTTTCCTGGTTTGAAAACCACTGTGAACTCAAATTCTTGGAACAATAGTACCCACCGACATATGCACCCTTGTAGAATGGGCTTGTTCACCAAGTATTTCAATGTCCATATGGTCAGTGTAAAATATAAAAGGGGTTGCCAAAAAATACTGTCTGAATTTATGAAGCGCGTAGATCATTGACAATGCCTCGCGCTCAGTTGTAGTGTAATTCTACTATGCTGGTGTCAATTTCCTACTTGCAAAGCACAAAGGATGATCAACAATCCCTTCACCAGGATGTGTAATTACTACTCCAATGGTGGTCCCTGAGGCATCCACATGAACATGGAAAGGCTTGTCCTAAGAAGGGAAATGTAGGATGGGCGTGGTGACAAGCCTATCCTTCAAAGTGTCAAATGCCTTTTGTTGTGCCTCTCCCCAATGAAAGGCACTCTTATGTCTAAGTAACTCTTCTAAAGGCATGGTGATCTTGGCATATCCCTTGATGAACTTCTTGTAGTACCCTGTATGCCCAAGAAATCTGCGCACTGTGCTTTGACTAGTAGGCTCCCTCAATCCACAATTACTGCAACTTTTGTGGGATCTACTAGTAGGCCCTCCTTACATATGATGTGCCCCAATAATGTTCCAAATGGGGTAGCAAAGACACATTTCTTAATGTTGAGGGATATCCTCAACTACTGACACCTTTCAAACATCAAGCCTTAAGTTGTCAAAATGGTCCTTTACTAACCCATATATTATCCAATCATCTAGGTAGACTTGAAGGAATTTATGGATGAAGTCCTGGAAATCTTGTACCACAATGCGTGAGAATACAACAGGCACATTCTTCAACCCAAAAGGCATGACTGTATAGGAAAAAATTCCCCACTTAGTGGTGAAATTCATCTTCCTTTGGTCCTCCTTCACGATCCTTACCTGGTGATAGCCCAAGAATCCATCTGTGAAAGAATAGACCTCATGCCCTGCCACTCCCTCTAAGATTTCTTTAGTAAATGGGGTTGGGAAAGGATCAATGATACACACTACATTCAGGTCCCTGTAATCAACATAGATCCTTATCCTTCCATCCTTCTTGATGCTAATTACCATTGGACTTATCCATTCTGACTCTTCAATAGCTTCAATAATGCCTGATGCTATCATCTTATCTATTTCCTTCCTTAACCTTCACGTGCAGGTTAGGATTCATCCTGGTATGGTCTCTTCTAGACTGGGCATGCACCCTCCTTTAACTTAATTCTCATTTCTCCCAAGGAATGGTGGAACACCTTTTAGTTCATGATACCCATGCGGGAATAAATCCTCAAATTCACGTAAAATATCAATGATCTTGGAGACTTCCTTCTCCAACCAATAGTCTCTTCAATGATAGCCTCTTTAGGCTCTTCTTCTGAGCTGATGTTAACCTTCTTTGTCTTTAAAGGTTCATGATAGGTGCGTGCCCATTCATCAGCACTGTCTACCACCTCGTATGTCCCTATAGAATGGTCAACATCCAAGTTTTCTGCTTCTTCTCCATCAATAACATACACCATCTTCCCCTTCTCTTTTTTCAAACATGTGCGCTCAAGCTATATCTCTTCTGTTTCTTCTTCCTCAAAGTGCGCCTCCAAGCCAGGTTCACCTAGCAACTCCAGTAGCCTATCTTCTACCATGGCACTATCCCCAATGGTAAGGCACTTGATAACCTGCAATACCTTATCCACCAAGGGTTTTGTACTCTGATACTTGAATGTTTGAATGAGATCAGCCGCTAACTCTTTCCACTTCCCTGTCTGGCGACATGTCTCAGAATGAATGTACCATGCACGTGCACAACCTTGTAGGGTGGAATACAACTTGTGAACCCATAATGAAGGTGGTAATGCTTCTACGCTTCCCATCCAGGTTGTCTCACATGCTTGGATATGGAAGGAAGTGGTCTCTTTACCATGGTAGTCTTTTATAGCCATGGGTGTGTTGCTCCTGCAAAACCTTACAGAGAATGCAATTCTCACCTTATGCCATTCCAAGAGATTATCCTGATGCATTTCCCACCAAGTGCATGTAGTAGTTCCTGAGTAGGACGTAACTTAACATCCCCCTTTGTTCATTTTCCCCCTTCCATTGAGCTTCCATCTCCTACAAAAATACCTCAGGGAAGGCTCCTCCTGAGTACTTAGGTAGCTCCTTTCCTCCTAGGTGCATCGAACCATACGTGCCTTTGTCACCTTTGTTACCAATCCTCTCAAATGCCATCCGATTAACTCATAGGTTCCATGCACCCAATTATCACATGCTATACTGGTGGTGTCACTTAGGGACTAAGCATCCTCAAACTGGATAACTCCTTCTGTGGGATGAATTGTCTCTAGATCCCTGATTGAGCACACATATATTCTATCCAAGACCTCTTCTCCTAAAGGTTTAGTATAGGGTGTTGATTTCCTATTAGCTAGGGGTATGATGACCCATTCCTCCTCATTTTCAAAGCTTATGTATCCCTTGTTGAACTGAAGATCCGCATTGTTCTTATAGCACATGGGTGCCCAAGTAGTGCTGGGAAATTGTCTACCTCGGCGAGTGCCAAGACTTCAAAGTCCCCAATAAACTTAGCCCCTTGAATGGTGATAGCTACATCCTTTAAGACACTGATGGGAATTGCCTTTGTTTTGTTCACCATATACAACACATTCAAAGATGGTTGTAATGCAGGTCTTCCCATCTGATGCCATGCATCCAAGGTGAGAACATTGACCTCCGCACCTATGTCAATGAGGATATTACTAAGGAGCCATCCATCCATGACCACATTTAATGTGATCTCCCTATCATATTCAAGGTTGTGAGGGGGAAGGTTTGCATGCAAGACCTGCCTCTCACGCTCTTCTCCAGTGTGTGGTACCTTCTCTCTCAACCATGCTCCTAGCAAGGGAATAATATTCTCTTGCCTTAGCATTTTACATACTTCCTTGACCTCATCCATGTCATATTTTGGTGCCTCGACCTTCCTTCTTTGCTCCTCCCTCCTGGACTACTCCTTTAGACACTGGATTTCTCCTTGTAAACTCCGAATGACGTCCATGGTTTCTTGATATACCTCCTTTTGATGCACAGGGTCTGGGTACTTCCCATGTACCACTTCTTCCCTTGAAAAAAGGTTCTTCTGTCATGGTATTTCCTTTGTATGCATGGTTTCTACTCTTGTTGTTACCATAACAGGTTCCAAGCCTACATCACGTGTCACCCATGGCATCCATTGTGTGTCATCCTTCTTAATGCTTACCATTGCAGCGCCCTTGTCTTTCTGGTGCTACTGATTCATATGCTCAAACAACTCAGGGAACTCCTCATACTTGTGCTTCTTCCCACACCATGAGCACTGTAATAAATCTAGGCACTCTCATTTGTAATGCTCTGTAGACCCACAATTAAAATAGGTTCCACGTGGGAACTCACTTCTTCCTCCTCTGTGGTTACCACAACCATGGAATCCTCCACAAAATCCCCTTCCACACGTTGCCTCCATCTACGCGCTCCTCATAATAGTGATCATCACCTTTAGAACTACTGGCAATGTTGGTTTGGCGCACACCAAGATCAATGGCCTCATGGATATGATCAATAAGCCTACAATCCTTAGTATCATGGGTTGTAGAGGTACAGATCTTACAGTATCAAGACACATTCTTCTGAATTGCATGTTGTAACAAGGGACATCTACTCACATCATGGTCCCCATGAAAAATATCACAATCTACTGCTACAACACGTACTGTCTTCCGAGGGAAACTATCTTTGGCATGCCCCTCTACCTCACAATTTGTACACCACATTCCACTGCAAGTCTCATGAGTTGAGTTTCATAGACAACTTCTCCAGCTACTTAGCCATAGTAGTGATTTGAGCTTCTAGAAATGGGCTAACACTAGTATCAACACTTCCAACATCTTCGGCATGTAGAGTGGCTTATAACACCTCGTGCGGGTCTGTGAAAGTTTTATGAGATAAAACTCTTCTAAATGGAGTTATCAACCCCCCAAAATACCATTGAGCATGTTGTGAAGGGTGAATGTCATATGACAATTTTGACAGGAGATTCTTTAGCCACGTGTCATACTCCTGCACACTCTCTGCCATTCCCTATTGAATCTCCTTAAGGGTGTTGATGCTCTTCTGTTCAAACTCAAGGAATGTGGAATTCTACTAGGAAGGTGTTTTTCAAAGCAGTGTAATCTACCACTGTCTGATGGGGGTCATACTTCCTATACCAGCTATGTGTACACCCTTGCAATGTCATTGCAAACTGGCTGGCCTTTCGCTCTGGGGTTGTGATCCCCTTCACGCGCCATAACAACTCACACTTGTGAACATGTTCTGCAGCATCTTCAATACCTCTATAATCTGGAAAATGTAGAGACATCTCAAAGAAGACTTGAGGAGGTGGCTGGGGCCCTTGTCCTCCTGAGCCAGAGCCTTGGTGTCCTCTAGTGTTTCCCTTGCCACTGGATCCACCAGATCCACCATGTCCTGTGCCTCCTGACCCACTAGATCCACCAGGTTTTGTTCCTCCTGACCCACTAGATCCACCAGGTCATGTTCCTCCTGACCCACCAGATCCACCAGGTCCTGTAGTGGTCATGCCAAGGGTCCCCAAAGTTCCACTAAACTATGCGTTGATGGTCTGTGATAATGCCCCACTACCAATAGTGTATCCCATGCCACTCCCAGATGTGAGACCGAAGGCTTGTGTACTTGCTCCTTGTCCAAAAATTCCTCTAAATACTGGAATAGTATGCGTAGCCATAGAAGTGGGAAATGAGAAATTGTATCTCCTGGGCACAGATATGTCACTTCCACTGATACCAACTGGGTCAACGATACTCATTCCTTGATCTGGAAAACCAAGCGCCATGGTTTGGTCACTAGGTGGGTTCAGATGTGCACCAATGAATCTTCTCTCTCCATGACGAAATCTCATCAGAAGCCAAAGGGGTCTCTCTTATGCACTTGCCAAGATGGGGTAGCACAGACTACTCAGGTCCCATGTCCTCCACATGAACCTCAACTCCTTCTTGTAACATCTACCTCCATAGATCCATCACACTTGTAACCTCATGTTGTCTAGCAATCTCCCTTTCATGTGCTTCACTATACTTGAGTCACCTCTCTTCCCTTTCTTTCTCCGACGTAATATCTGCCATCTTCCTCCACCCTAGCTTCCTCACCCAGTGCTCAGAATGGATTTAGCTGGCCATTGGAAATGCCTCTAAACTCAAGGTAACAATCAAGATCTTCATTGCTAGAGGAATAGCACGTAGAAATGATCCTCTGGGCTCCCACAGAAACTCAAACTCAACAACTTACAGGAAAGAATATGTAGAAATAGCGTACTCCAGAGTGTAGCTAGCCAACACACCTTTCCACCAATGATCCACAACACGAGTCCATGTCAGATTTACATCTTGCAGCCTCTGGTATTCTTCTTGGGTCCACGCACATGATTTATAATACCAGCTTGATCTAGATGCATATGCTGAGAGCCATTCATACAGCTCTACTGGGAAGCAACAGAAAAAAATGTTTCATACAAATCATGGTAGAGGTTCTCTTCTACCCATCTATGTGCAACAAACTCAGGTCCAATGTTGAATCTCTAAGAAAATTCATCCTTCGTGCTCTTAAACCATGATTCAACACTTTCTAAGGTTAAACGCTTTGTCATCACTTACTACACAGATCATGATGTATGTCATTTCCCACTACAACTTCAAAAAGAGGTCCTGGCAATGGAACCAAGATGTAGTCATTTTTACACCCACCAAAGAACAATGGGAATCCCATGTGTGCCGACCTATCACCCAACAGGGTGCTGGGTGCTCACCCGAGGCATGCGTGGGTGCCGAGTCTCTCTTTTATGTGAGTTGAGTGGGAAAACATCATCTATGATCCAAAATTTAAAGGAAGTGAGTGGGAATGAAACATGCGAACATCATAGAGCTCATAACAGAGCTCTAGATCATTGCAGTCATTATAGATAGAGATACTTTAATAGACTTAAAGAACTTGAATCAAAACAGAAAGGAAAATGCATAGGAATTCATATTCATCTTATAAACATACATGAAAAGGAACTATGAAGAATCATGTATGAATTTGAACCAAGAAGGATCATATTCAATTAACTTGGTAACCTCATTACATTCATTAGATTCATTACAGAGCATCACAGAAAGGCAGACCAAAGTCATGCATCATAACTGGATTCCTATCATTTAACTCTCAAAATGAAAATTTAAAACCCCAAGCCCTTGGTACATCCTTCTCCTATGTTTTATCTACCCAACCCAAACAGAGTTCCTTGCGGCATTTCTACAGAGCTCCGCTCTCTCTTGATCTCTCTATATATCTATATATCTCTTTTCTTCTGGGGGAACTTGTATTTATAGGCACCCTGAAGTGCCAATTCATCCTTCTGCAGCCTCAGATCCGGCACCAAGTGTCTGAATGTGGTCCTCCATGGGAGCATGCTCCTCTAGGCCTGAGCTCTCCACTTTTTTCCATGATGGTCTTCTAGAAGCTTCCATCGCAGGGCATATTCCTTCCTAGGCCAACCTTTCGCCAGGATGGCACCTTATCCATTCTACATGCACAGTTGGGTCACACTTTTCTTGTGTCCTCCCTGATACGCCAAATATGGCTAAGTCTTGAGACCTTGTCTTTCGGTGCATAACACAGCCCTTCTAAAACCCTCCTAGAACCCTGCCTTGAGTGCACCTTCTTCTTGCATGCCCATCCTTCAACCTAGGTCTTGCACGCCCATGTGCCTTTGTGTACTTAGTCAATATTTTAGGGGCCCAAAAAAGGAGAAGTGTTGGAACATAGTGATTAAGTGGTTTGGCCAACCCTTAATGTATATGGGTTCATCACTAATATATAGGTTAATATTTAATAATATGAAATATTTCTATTTCTATTATTAAATATGTTAACCTAGGTATATACTTTAGGTTAAATATTTAATATCATGAAGTGATTATATTTCTAATATTAAATATTATAAACCTAGGTGTATGTGTTAACCATTTTAGGTTGAAAAGGTGGGTCGGGAGACATACCTGATCACCTTATATAAAAAATACTTTAGGTCCTCATTTGATATATTCAGAAAATATATCAAAGGTGTGCAAATCAAGTGATTTGGTTTTACCCTTGGTAAATAGGGTTTCAAAGGAGGAGGTGGTCTTAATGGATGTAAAATAAGTTCTCTCAAGTAAAAGGTTATTTTCAAAGTGGTTTTTACCCTATTGGGGTTTTCCTCTATAAATAATGTGTCACTTGTGTTATTTATTTCCTGTAAGTATTTCTTTATTTACTTATGTTATGATGTAATATTTATTTGAATATTTACTGTAACATTATATAATATGTAAGTTTATTAAATCCGTATTTATTAGAATCCTCAAATTCTAACAAAAAATGAGTGAACCATTTGACATATTTGAAGAAAGAAGCAAAGGTAGATCAGGGATCACCAATAATACACATTTATTTCATTCAACTGGAAAAACTCAGCTAGAAAAGAAGAATAAGGAAATCCATATGATTTCATAGCACAAATAACAGTTAATAATTTAATAATTCCATACGATTTCATAATCATTTAATAATTTCAATTTGTCCCCTCTACGTAGTTGTCCACTTAAGTGGACTTTTCAATAATTAAAAATTTATCCAACTTAATATGGTATTCATTACCATTTTAAAAATTGAATCCCATACAAAATAGAATCTTAAGCTTATCCATTCCAATATGGTGTTCAAGACCACTTTTAATTTTAA
The DNA here is from genome assembly GCA_019776745.2 of Taxus chinensis. NCBI lineage: Eukaryota > Viridiplantae > Streptophyta > Pinopsida > Cupressales > Taxaceae > Taxus > Taxus chinensis. The sequence goes on from CM034152.1 coordinate 680,006,021, forward strand.
GTTAAATAACCATCAATCAAACTAAGGTTTATCCACTCGATGGGTGTGGCCATATGGACCCTGTCATTATATTATTTAAAATAATAACACACACTTTTTTGTTACAAATTAATTTAACCATGGCCTTTAAGCATTTTTCCTTATCATAATGCCAACTCCATAACAATTTATCCAACATCAAAATAAATATCATAACATAAAATAATGCATTCCTAGCTTGGTTAACAGAAACATGCAGTGCAAGTTGACTTGGGAGAAACATCACCCTTAGTCCATATGGGTGCCAACACAACATGAACGTTGTCTGGCGGCCATATTGATTAAGGATGGTGCCATCCTAATCGAATTGACACCTAATACAAAAAATCTGAACAAGACTAAACATAGTACCCACATTAAAATCAAACTACATTTAATAATAATAAAGGCAATATTTCATTATCTAAGTACTTAATCTTTAATTAAGTACTTATATGACTAGTTACCATCATCCAGATTTAATACTTAATTATTTGAATTAGTGTTCACTTTCCCATTAATCGTAATTACTTGAATAATTAAATATCGAATAAAAAGGATTAATTAGCGGGATGTTACAAAATGCATTCTACTCTCCTTCAATTAGTACAATTTGGAACAATTTGGGAAAAAAGGAACAACAAGAACTAAATTGAGATGCACCATCTGAAGTGGTGCTTATCAGGTAGAGTTACGAAAGGAGAGTAAAACTAGACCTCTCTCCCTAACACTTGTTCTTTGGCGTGAGATTGTCCAAAAAAATCTTTCTTGGCGTGAGATCACCCAAAAAAATTGCTCTTGCCATTAGATTGCCAAAAACACTTGTTATTAGTGTGAGAACACCCAAAAACTTGTATATTCATAGCATTTCAAGATATTTTTCTATCCTTTACACTATTCTACATCAGGTGCAAACTTTCCTTTACACACTTTTACATACTTATGCACAATTTTATCTAATTTATCATATACAATACTTTGAATACATTCATGCTCTTATTTTATAGGTTTGTCCTTACAATAATCAGTAAATACAAGAAAAACAACAAGTACAATGCAATGCATATGGTTCACCCCCTAGGGTCACTTTCCTTTCATAGTCTCTATGCTTCACTTTGCATCATTTCACGTGCCACTTATCCACTTGGCACGCTATTCGCCACCACTCTCTACATGATCATAAGGTACACATCTTCTATCTACTTCATTTTATTGAGTATCAACTCAACAACATAAATTGGGGGAAAATGTAGACACAAAATTAAGAACTTAGGTACATTTCTAGGTCCTAAAATCATACTAGCATTTATATGATTCCTAAGCAAGAAAACTAGTGGTTTACAAAAATATTTTTCCTCTTTTATTTGTCTCTTATTTTCTATTTGGTCTTACACACCCTACAACCCAGTTAAAACTTTACTATTTTATCTTTTATGGCTCCAGACACTAGCTCCTAGCCAAGAAAGAAGTGCTCATACGTTCTTGTCCCTTCTGGGTGCTCCTGACCCTTTTCTACCTTATTCGATATTTTTGGGTCTCTTTTATCTTTTAGGAATATTTTTCACTTATGGGTCAGCCTTCCTGTTGTCAATTACAAAATTCAAACAAGGGAATCATATAAATACATAGTTATGTGTTCAAATCAAGGACAAGACACTAAGCATTATTATCATCACCTAAGCTTGCATTTCAAAAGGAACCTAAAACACTCAAAGGAATTCATCTAGCATCCATTCAAATGACAAGGGACTACATACTTTGCATACACAACATAGGAAGGGGAATTTCATTTCAATCCATCCACACATTCAACTACATTGCTACATTCTAGCTACAACTCGCTATCAAGTTCAACTTACACAAGGGCATCCTAGGGCACAATTTCTTACACACACACAAGAACTACAAGGATTCTGAGATGTAGTGCAGTGCTCGGTTATAATTTCACTCTTGGGGTGACTGTCGAGGTCAGTTTGACTCCCCATTTTACATTTTCCTTTCTAACCTATCTGAAGTGGTGTTTACAGTTAGAGTTTAGGAAGGAGAGTAAAACTAGACTCTCTCCCTAACACTTGTTCTTTGGCGTTGAATTGCCAAAATAACTCTTCTTGTCGTTGAAGATCACCCAAAAAAATTGCTCTTTTTGGCATTAATTCCAAAACCTTGTTTTAGGTGTGGAGACCCCCAAAAACCTGTATATCAATAGCATTTCAGATATTTTTCTATCCTTTACACTATTCTAACATCAGGTGCAAACTTCCTTTACACCACTTTAACATACTTAGCCAATTTTTCTCTATTTACATATACAATACTTTTAATACTTATGCTCTTTTTTATAGTTTGTCCTTACAATAAATCAGTATCCAAAACAACAACAGGTACAATGCAATGCATACGCGTCACCCCTATGGTCCCTTTCCTTTCAAAGTCTATATGCTTCCACTTTGCATCATTCACGTGCCACTTAATCTCCACTTGGCACGCTATTCGCCACACTCTCTACATGATCATAAGGTACACATCTTCTATCTACTTCATTTTATCGAGTATTAACTCAACAACATAAATTGGGGGAAAATGTAGACACAAAATTAAGAACTTGGGTACATTTCTAGGTCCTAAAATCATACTAGCATTTATATGATTCCTAAGCAAGAAAACTAGTGGTTTACAAAAATATTTTTCCTCTTTTATTTGTCTCTTGTTTTCTATTTGGTCTTACACACCCTACAACCCAGTTATAAAACTTTATGTTTATCTTTTATGGCTCCAGGACACCAGCTCCTAGCCCAAGAAAAAGTGCTCATACGTTCTTGTCCCTTCTGGGTGCTCCTGACCCTTTTCTACCTTATTCGATATTTAGGGTCTCTTTTATCTTTTAGGCATATTTTTCACTTATGGGTCAGCCTTCCAGTTGTCAATTACAAAATTCAAACAAGGGAATCATATAAATACATAGTTATGTGTTCAAATCAAGGAACAAGACACTAAGCATTATTAGCCTCATCACCTAAGATTGCATTCAAAAGGAACACCTAAAACACGCAAGAATTCATCTAGCATACTTCAAATGAAAAGGGATACATACTTTGCATACCCAACATAAGGAAAGGGGGATTTTCATTTCATTCCATCCACACATTCAACTACATTGCTACTTCTAGCTACAACGTCGCTATCAAGTTCAACTTACAACACACAAGGGCAATCCTAGGCACAATTTCTTATACACACACACAGAACTACAAGGATTCTGAGATGTAGTGCAGCACTCGGTTATAATTTCACTCTTGGGGTGACTGTCGAGGTCAATTTGACTCCCCATTTTACATTTTCCTTTCTAACCTATTTTATGTGGTGTGTGGGCTTGTGCAAGTGAACTTATCTTTTTCAGGTTACAAGTACCTTCAATGATCAAAGAGAGATTACCAGGCGATCAATAGGGAATAATCGCAACTCAACAAAAACTGAATCTAGAGTTGTTGCGTGGTCACACACACCTAGATCCATTCATCAGTGCCCAGGAGCCCTTTTCCTACTATGAGCACCCCTTCCCAACCTTGTTCGTGAGCTCCATAATTTACAGAGTTCAGATATGACAATACTTACATCCTTTTCAACACTTCTCCCTATTTAGATCACTTCCTGTTCATTAAAAAATCAACTAAGTACTCCTATTTCTCTTCATTGCTTATGGTTTCATACTTTTCATCTTAGTTTTCTTGTGTCATTTACTGTACTTTATTACTTGTCCATAATCTATTTCAATAGTGACTCTACAACTAGATTTAATTAAGTTTTTAATAAATCAGTTGTGATGATTGTTTATGTTGGTACAATTAATGGAATCTTGAGGATGGAGAAGATGAAGGTGGAACTCAAGAAGAAAAGAAGAAAATTAAAGGAAAATGCGAGCAGGAAGAACAATATATGGGATCCAGAAGGTCATGACACAAGTAATATTAGATGGAGTGAGGAAGAAAATTCAATAACATGCAAGGATGATGAAGATTATGTTGAAGACATAGCTATACAAGCAAGAAGTACATGGGGCTTTTTTCTCCACCTTGGGAGTATGATGCAGGGGCATCATCAAAATAACATCCAATTGAGAATTTCACATTCACTCATACTTATGAGGTTAAAGTAAGTGTGTTCGAGTATGTTGAATTGGAAAGTCTTATTTGGTATAGTGTTCACAATTTTAAATTTAACTATTTCCCTCCCTTTTGTAATTTCAAAAATGGAAAGGTTGTAAAAGAGAGATTAGAGTTTTGAAGTGGTGAAAAGAGAGAGTTTTGATGGTTTAAGCATGTAATAGATGTCTAAACATGTGGAAAAGAGTCCTAGAGTGAGTGAGAGTCAATAAATGCTTAAAAGTTGTAACAATGTCTAACTTTTCCATACAAGGGTATTTTGAGTCCTAGAAATTTAGTTAGGGCTTTTGAAATGGGACAAATTATAGGATAAGTTCAAATGGGAGTCAATTTTTAAAGCATTCCTTAATGTGAGAGGAGATGAAGAATGGGTAGACATGCCTTTTTTTTTGTAAGAAAATACAAGGTGAGGTAATTAACTTTGTTTTATATAAATAACTTCTCTTCTTCATTGAAGTTGTGAGTGTTAGACATATATGGCTTAAGAATCATTGATTTCTATTTCTGAGTATGTGGAAAGTCTCTTTTGGATTAATTTTTAGAAGAATGAGGCATGTTTTATTATGAAGGTCTTGATTTATAGCACAAGAATTGATGTATAAGCCTGATATGACAGTGAAACTGTGAACATGCAATGATTTTTGATACTTTATAACTATGAATATGTGAAATGAAGTTCTTTTAAGAATCAACACATGATAAAAAAAAGTATGAATTTTTATTACATGGTCTTGAGTGCTATTGCATGGACTTGAGGTTGAATTCCTTATGACATTTCATTGCATGCTTGGAAACTATATGGAAACTAAACTATGTTTATTCCTTAGTCTACTTGATGTATGAGAAGTGCTTAAATTTCCTTGGAGGACTATACAAAGTATCAAATGGACATTAGAAGGACTTTTTATAGTTATAATATCAACAAAATTTGAAGGCCTTACATTTCATGGACTAGTTTCAGTCTATTTATGGTGAAGAAATCTAGATACTCTGTTTTCACATTTTTGGCATAAGAGAACTATGGTAGTATTTTGCATACATTAGTAGCCATTTGAGCCCTACTATAAAATTAAACACGTGCAAGAGGTAGGTATGTACCTACAAAAGAAGATTAAAGTTTTGACAATGAGATCATTGCATTAGGTAAGCTATTTTAACGTCTCGGCCGAGACATGGGTTAAAATCTAGGGTTTAAGGAAAACTTGAGTTTTGAGCCTCCAAAACATCAAATCTTGATTTGAAATTCGATGGAAAACATGGTGAAATTTACCTTAGAAGGATTATGAAGGAATTTGAGTGAAAAAGTGGATAAATTTTGGAAAATACTTGACAATTTGGTAGAAGAAGGTTGTTACATTACTAGGAGGCTTAATTGGGGAAGGAAAACTTGATGAAAGACACTTTTTGCTTAGAAGTTGGCCAAGAAACCTTGTGGATAGATCAAACAAGAAAATGGGTGTCTAAATATGTGTTGAATGTGTTTTGAAACCTCTAACACTAAAATATATGCCTAGAAAACTAAGCCAACAGAACTAGTAGAGGCTAGAGAACTAAGGAACGAGAAAGTTGATAAATATAGAAGAGTTCGAGGAGTTGAACTATAAAATTTAACCCACACCATATTGAGGGTAAAGGGAACTTGAGAATGTTTTCACTTTATTTTGGGTATGCCTAGATGCTTCCAACCATGAACCTTCTAGAGGTTTTGTCTTAAGAACACAAGAAGGCAGTTTTGGGAAAGATAGGAGAAAGTTGATGTTTTGATCTTTTTGGAATCAAGTTATTGGTTGATATAATGTTGGCTTGTGTTGTAGAACATGGTACAAATATTCGAAGGTGTTAGAGAAGACAAAAACTCTAAATTTTTCTCCATTTTGGGCTAAGACCAAAGAGAGATAGTGAGGGATAAGTTGGAGAAGGTAAAGGTAATGAAAAAATTTCATGATATTTTCTCATTTTGTAGGTGAATAGGCATTGCATGAGTTACGGAACGGGGTATGGTGTTTGATAAAGACATATAAGGTGAAAAGGGGGCAATTTTTGCTATCTTGAGCCATTTTGACAAGATCTACAAAACAAAGTACCTAGAGTAAATGAAGCATTTTGTTGTTCTTGAATTGATGAGTGTATTGAATTGTGTTAGATCTCTATATTAGATTAGGGCTCCATATTTGTGTTCTTGCGAGTGAGCATGAGTATGACATACTTCAACAAATGAATATATATAACATTTTTTGAAATAGAATGTTATGCTTTATGCATGATAGTTCCTCCATATCCTAGTGTACTTTTAAAGGTCATTTGCTTTTAATTTCATATAATTTGTGCATGGTTGGAGAAGCTATTGCAAAAAAAATTAGATTTTATGAATGTTCAAGGATTGACATGAGAAACTTTCGCAATTCAAATTTTAATTTTCTCCGAAGAGAAAGCCTCCTTGTTTTGAATACATAATTGTCTATTAATCTCCAAGCATGTTTCATCCCAGGGTTTTGATATATCTTTTTTATTTGTCACTTACTTATTTATGGTTTCTCGAAAGCTTATAGAAACACTATCAGATTTTGGGTTTGTGGGTGTAAACATTAGTGTGTGTTGGAGGTTCTTTTTTATACATGGTTTATAAGGGTGATTTGTTTTTGTGTCTTTACACGAGTGATTAAGTTTTTTTTTGTTATTGTATCTTTATTAATATTGAAACATGCAATTTTTTCTATATTATCATGTCAAATATTGTTACTTTGACAATATTATATACTATTTTTGTATTACAATCATTGAACTTTCTATTAGTTGTAAAAACACAATTACTCTCAAGTTAAGTAAAAGCTTTTACTTTTGTCTCTATTTAAGTATATCATCCAAACAATAATTTAATTATCCCACTAAATTCATTGTATAAACATGGATCTTATTTGCAATGGTAACAATTTCTAGTGCTTCTAGTTGAATTACATTAGTATCAAGATTTTGACGGAAAAACACTTTTTTTGGTTGAATAGTTAGTATTTTCAATTCAATAACATCCTTGCATGCCTCATATGATATTTTATGACCCGTTAAATTTAATTTAAAATATTAATTTCAACTTATTTTTATTTTTAAAATCATTACATGTCATTCAAAAACCATATTCTTGCTCACATATCCAATGCACCTTCAAAGTGGATTTGTTAATTTTATTTCAAAACAAAAAAGTAACTCAATGTCAAAGAAAAAGATTTGAAATTTGATTTTGGTGATTGAATTTGAAATAAATGCCTCAAACATCTAAAGTTATTTGACCACAAAATTATTTTGCCAATATAAACATGAAGTGTCTTTTAAGTTGTACATGTACTTTTAATGTACCTTTGAAAGATTTCGCTGGGACAACCTTTTCAAGCCAAAAGTAGCCAATATTTCAGCGTTCAAATAATTAATCCAAAATAATCCTTCTCAATGATTATGCCTAGAGTTGCTTCTAGTCCACACTTTTCAAGGCACTTTCCTCATTAATGCACAATTCATAAAAGTCAACATTTAAAGTTCAGAGTTTTTTTAAAAAATGGTGATTTTTAAGAAGACATTACACCAATTTAAGTCTTTTGCCTTTATTTAGTGGTCAAATATAAATTTCTCGAACTAAAGACTTCTGCCTAGTAATCATGAAAAAAAATGGACACAAGTCAAGAGGTGCATTATAGGAGATAAAACTACCTTTATATTAGATGTGAGGGTGTTAATAATTTAATGTTTTTTATTTTGGATTTTTAATTGAAAAGAAAAAAAATGATTTAATTTATCATAAAATTAATATATATTTTAAATATGTGTTAGAGTTGTTAATTTTGGGATTCTTATATTAATTTTTTCATATATTATATTGATTAATAATTTTATTATATTTTTGTCAACTTCTTTTTGATTGGTGAAGAAGGTAATGATCTATCTATATTATGCTATGGGACTTTAAATAAAAATTGTAAAATGGTTCAACTTTAATTTTATAAGTGACAATTAAATGAGCATCAAATTTAAGGTTGAAATTTCAATCAAATGGTTGTCAAATTTGAGTGTACATATAAAAGTGAACAACTCGCTCCATTACACTCCTCTCAACTATCATTTTAGAACACTAACATACCCATCTTAAATAAATATATGTAAAATATGTCGAGAGGTATCATTCTCGAGGTACCTATATTGAATTTGAGACCTAAATATACAATTACTATTTTTTTATTTATTATTTATTATAAGCCAGTCATAAAAATGAACAATCTACTCTATTACACACTTGAGACCTAAATATATAATTACTAATTTTTTTATTTAATATTTATTTTTATAAATCAGCCATAAAAATGAATAACTCACTCCATTACACATATTCTAGGATGCTTCTCGACATAACTATAAAATATAAGACTAACTATGAATTAAATAACTATTAACACACCCTTATTAAAAATGAGTTTTTCTTCAAAAGATCTCTCAATATCCATCAACTTATTATTGAGAAACTCTAAAGCGCCACACACATTAACATCTAAAACAATATGCAAATACCTCACTCTACACACTAAAAATAAATGAGGATAAAAATAAATACTTTTATAAACATGTGTTGCCAGAATATTAAAACTTATCACAACTATTCAGTCATTTTCCATGAAACTTCTGTTTCCTATGGCCGTTATTCATTCCAAAACGCAATTATTCTCCAACTTCATATCTCCACGACGCTGAATTTATAGCAGAAATTTGTGCTTTTGTTTCAATTGACATCTACCATCATTGCTTGTGCAATCCACATACGTCCAATCTGTTTTTTCTTATTGTGGAATAACCACATAACTACTGCATATCACTCAGAATAGTAAAAGTTCAGAAAACCAAAACAACAGTAAGATACATACATAATGTATATCTGTATGTAGTTCTGAATACATATACATAGCTATGGTGATTAGGTAGAGGTGTCACATCAATACCATCCTGACAAATTAAAGACGGACAACATTGAGCCTGAGCACATGGTGTTTGTATTCTACTGTGGGAACAAATCCACCACTCTGTTTCACATTAGAACGCAGTGATTCATACAAGTGTTAATGCATTTCCAACATGGTTTCCAGAATTTTTTTTTTTTGAGTGACAGAAATGGTCGTACTTGCTTGATTGTGCTTGTGACTCCCTTCCTTTTGGTGGGACAATGATTATCACCATTTCATATATGATGTCCAAGGTGGCATATTGTTTTGAAAGGACTTTAAAAAATAAAAAATAAAATTTCTAAGGACTGCTTTAATATTAATGTGTACATTTAAAAAAGCATATCTTAATTCAATTTTTTTTGAATTGATAATATGGTTAAGATTGTACACCTTAGGTCTACATAATTTTTATTGATTAAAATTGTAGGAGTTGGGTGTATTAGGTAACACCTTTTATACCATTATACACTGTGGTATTACAATCCATTTGATTTAATGTTCTGATTTTGATTGTAGTAGATTTAATTAATATTTAATATTTGTGTATGTTTAGCGTAGGTAGAAAAATTTGAAGACTGAAATTTTATCAATTTTTACCATTTTATTTGCAAGATAAGTTATTTAATGGCAATGATAAATATGAAAAACAATTAGAACATTGATGTTGATGTTGGCTGGTTGGTAACATATAAATTGTTTAAATTTTAAAAAAATTTGAGTCTTAAAGTTTGTACTTTGATTAATGTGAAAGGTAAGTAAGAGAAACAACCACTACGTTGATATTAACTGCTTATTAATACATAAATTGTTTAACACTTCTAAATATTTTTAAATGGTAAAACTTATAAAATTAACAAGAGAAATACAACTATTCTGTAATACATAAATTAACATTTTTTAAATTTTGTTTTAATATTAAACCCCATACATTTAACAACACGTATACACAACAATGCCTAAAGATTAAGATGATGGTGAAAGGGAAGCGGAAGCCCCGTGGTTCAGAATGGTCACATTTTGTGAATTTCAGCCCCTGCAATGGTCACTTGGCTTCGCCTCCCCGTGATGCAGCGATGGTGCCCCATACGGGCCAGGGCTTGTCGGAAGCCTTGCAGAAGAGACTAGGTCCCCATCACCCAGTGTCAGGCAGTGTGCAAGAAGGCCTTGACAAAATGGTCCTGGTTTGCTTCGTCCCTCTGAGGACCATTCCACCTTCATTTCCGTATCCCTGGAGGAAGATGTCGTTTTAGCAGCCCAAATAAAGCTTCTCTCTTCTAGAGCAATCTTTGCAAAATTTGTTGGTTGAAGATTGGCGGTAGAAGGCATTCAAAATTGGTGTGAAGCACAGTGGGGTAGTAGCCTGTGTATTCAATTCCTTGAAAAGGGCTTCTTCATGGTTTTATTTCGTAGCGCCGCTCAGAAGGATGATACCATGGCGAGGAAAGAATATCTTTTAGCTGATCCAGGCTCGGCGATTCATGATTGGGAACCACATTTCGACTGTGCTAGAGCTGAAATGGAAGGGTTTCATGTTTGGGTTAGACTATATTCACTACCAAGTGAGTTTTGGTCCGCTCCCATTCTCACTAAAATTTGTTCCATTCTGGGACGCATTATTCGCATCGACCCTGTCACCCTGGAAGGCACCCTCTCCTCTTTCACTACGATTTGCATTTCTATCGATCACAATCAAAAGCTCCAAGATTTCATTATCATCTCTACCTCGTCCAAGCTTTGGGAGAAAAAGGTGGAGTACGAAGGTGTCTCTAACACCTGCTTTAAATGTAAAAAACCTGGCCATATCTGTAAATTCTGCAAAAATTCCACCTCTTCTAGCAAACAAGAATGGAGGAAAAAATCCCCTCCCCCTCATCCATCTTCTCCCTCAGCTCCCTCTCATGTAATCACAACTCATTCCACTCGTCTGGTTTCTTCTGACCCCTCCCATGTTCGTGAATCCTTAACTCTGGATCCCGACACCATCTCTTTGGTAAAAGAAACGGCCACAGTGGTTAAGGACTCTACTAGGATTTTGTCCCTTTTCCATGATGGTATCTCCATAGGCATGGGAGGGAACGCTACCTCTTTGGAAAAATGGGTTAATGAAAAGGATGAACTACTCCAGTCTAATGATGGCGATTCCATTGGTTCATAGGAAGTTGATCAAGAGATTCATTCTTCCGATAATTTTCTACTTGGTCCGATTCTCCCAACGCCTCCCCTTCTTAACATGGATCTTGGTCTGAAAAGTATTTTGGGTCGCCCTAATAAGAGTAAAATCTCCCAAAATGAGGTTTCCGCTGGGAAGTAACTTCAACTTCGTTCCTTCCTTCCCTCAACAAGTAGGAGAGGCGAGTCCTCTCTAAAGATCAAATGATCCTCTTTTCCTGGAACGTTAGGGGCATTAACGCTCCTAACAAACAACTTCTGTTAAGATGCTATGCTACAGATGTTGTAGTTGATATTTTCCTGCTTCAGGAAACTAAGATGTCTAAGGATGGCTACAAAAACGGTTGGTTTTGAAGATGGAAAGGATGGGAAGGTTGTTTCTCTGATTCAACTGGTGCCTTGGGTGGTCTTGGAATCATATGAAAATCCTACTGCTGCGCTATTGAGCCTATTATCATCGACTCAAACTTTATCTAGTGTAAATTTCATATTAAACATTCTGATGAGTCCTTTTTCATTTACAATGTTTATGGTCCTACTAATCCGATTAGAAAAAGAGATCTTTTTTCTAAACTTCATTTGGTCCTTGATTCAGCTGTCAAATCCAAGATTGTCATTGCTGGCAATTTCAATGATACTCTCTCGGATCGTGATAAGCGTGGAGGTATTCAATGGTAGCCACGTTCACAAGTTGATTTTACATATTTTGTCTCTTCCTCTCATTTGGTTAATGTGGAACCTAGTAAGGGTTGGTTCACGTGGAATAACAGGAGGCCTAGGTTCAGTTCCTTGGCTATGCATCTTGATAGATTCCTTGTTTCAGAATTATGGCTGCAAAATAATTTCCTTCTTAAAAGCTCTGTTCTTCCACTCTCTGGCTACAATCATTTCCCTATCTCTCTTATTATGTCTTTCGACCTACCCCCCTGCCATTCGCCCTTCAAATTTGAGAATATGTGGTTACAGGATCCTTTACTTAAGCCTTTGATCAATCTTTGGTGGGATTCCTTCATAGTTAAAGGGACATGGATGTTCCAACTTTCCAAAAAGCTTTCTCTATTGAAAGACAAACTTCAAAGTTGGAATTTTTCGAGCTTTAAAAATATTTTTCAGGAAAAACTGACAGTTGAGTAGGAGCTCTGTATTTTGAATGACTCTATTCTCACTCAAGGGATGCTTCAGGTGGATTTCTTCAAAGAAAAATCTCTTCTTAAGGAATTAGGTGATCTTCTTCTAAAAGAGGAAAATTACTGGTGCCAAAAATCCAGGGAAGTATGGCTGAAAGACGGTGACAAAAATACTAAGTTCTTCTTTGCTTCTGTCAAAGCCAGAAGAAATTTCAACTACATTTCATCTCTCCATCTGGATGATTTATCTGTTGCATCCACCCAATCTCAGATTAAAACCGAAGCAGTGTCCTATTTCAATAAGCTCTTGAATGGTGACCCGGAAACCCCCCTTGGAGAGTAGTCTTCCTTCTTTCATCAAATTCCTACTTTGGTCATTGCTGCTGATAATGACTTGCTCCTATCTCCTTTCTCCAAGGATGAGGTTCGAAAAATTGTTTTTTCTATGAAGAGAGATAAAGTGCCTAGTCTGACGGTTTCCCCGTCTCTTTCTTCCAGGATTTTTGGGATGTCGTTGGGAACTCTGTTTGGAAAGCAGTTGAGGAATCAAGGCATTCAGGAAAAATTTTAGGTACTCTCAATCATACTCTCATATGCATGTTTTCTAAAAAATCCCCTACCAAGTCAATGGATGATTTCAGACTTATTTCCCTTTGCAACACGACATACAAAATCATCTCTAAAGCTATTGCAAATATATTGAGTCCACTGCTGTCAAAATTGGTTGCTCAAGAACAAAGTGATTTCATCCCTGGTAGGTCAATTACTGATGGTATCATCATTTCTCATGAATTAATTCATACTCTTCATGCCTCCTCCCGAGCTGGCATGATGCTGAAACTAGATTTTAGCAAAGCCTATGATCATGTCAATTGGAGGTTCCTCATCAAATCTCTTCAAGCCATGGGCTTTAGTAGGCATTTTTGTAATTGGATTTTTAGCTGCATTGCCACTCCCTGATTCTCTATTCTGGTTAATGGTTCGGCGAAATGCTTCTTCCAGAGCAGTCGGGGTTTAAGACAAGGTGATCCACTCTCCTCTTTTCTTTTCATTTTGGTCGCTGAGGCTCTCAGTCATAGCATCAAAGCTATCATTCTGGATGGTTCCCTTAAAGGTATTCACATCACTTCCAACCTTCCTACCCCCTCTCATCAACAATTAGTGGACGAAACCTTTCTTTTTGGTCAAGGTTCTATCCCTGAAGCTAAGCGGCTTTCTTCTATTCTTGATTCTTATTCTTCTGCTGCAGGTCAGGTTATTAACTTTCATAAATATGTCATTTTCTTTTTTAATGTTGCCCCTAGATTACAATGTAGGATCAAAGCAATCTTAGGCTTTTCTGTGGGAGTTCTCCCGCACAAATATCTAGGTATTCCACTTTTTCATGGCAATGGAAGAGCACATCTCTGGAATGGGCTCCTAAACTCTATCTCTTCCAGACTTCTTTCTTGGAAAGGCAAATGGCTTTCCTTGGCAGGTCAGGCTCTTTTAATCAATTATGTGCTCCTTGTCATTCATATCTATATGTTATTTGTTCTATAGATCCCCAAATCTTTTCAGCTCAATATTGAAAAGATGGTGAGAACCTTTCTATGGCAAGGTAACAATGATGAGTGCAAATTTGACCTTACTAATTGGGATTTGGTCAAACTTCCCAAACGCCTTGGAGGCATGGGTATTCTGGATCTTTCTCTCTAGAACACTGCCCTCGGTGCAAAGCTTGTTTGGAATTTCATTTTCAACATTAAAAGGCAGGCCTTCCAAGTTCTTTCACATAAGTATCTTGGTGGGCGTTGTCCCAAGTTATTGTTATCCAGTTTAGAGCTCCCAAAAGGATCGCACATATGGAAATTATTTTGTAAGTCCAAATCCCTAATTGCTGAGTCGGTCTCCTGGAATATCAACAATGGTCAGCTTGCCTCTTTCTGGGATGATAGCTGGAATTGCTGCCCCCCTCTTAATCTTTTGACTGCTCTTAATGACATCATGAATATGGCCAAGAAATCCTGGGGATCTTTGGTTTCTGATTATGGCTATTAGAACCCCGATGGCCTCACCGTCTTGGCTTTGGAAAGATATCTCCACTATTAGGGCTAATGCACAGGAGTCCATCCTCCTCAAGGATTCCATTCAAGACAGAATCGAGCACTTTCTCAATAAATATGATTGTTTGATTTGGCTTGGGGATGCTTCAGGCTCTTACTCCATGAAAGCAAGTTATAATACTCTCATTTCTCATTTTGGCCAAGGGCCTCCATGTTCCTATGGCTGCTAGCATCCCAGTATCTCCCCTAAGGTTTCTTTTTTCAATTGGTTGGTTTTGAAAAATAAGGTAATAACCTAAGTTAGGTGGAAATCTTGGGGTTATGTTGGCCCCTCCATGTGTTTGTTGTGTGGTGCCACAGAGGAAGATTTGGATCACCTTTTTTTATTTTTCCCCTTTGCATCCTTCTACTGGGATTGGCTTCTGAACAAATTAAATCTTGCCTGGGCTCCCTATAATAATATTAGAGTGACTCTTCTCTCTTGGCCATCCTTCAATTCCAAAATCACCCTCAGCTCTATATGGAGCATCACCCCTTATTTCCTTCTCTAACACTTATGGTGCGAACGCAATCTTCATCTCTTCAGGGAACAATCGGATTAGCTACCCACCTTTCTCAACAAGTTGGAAGTGGCCATTTATGAGCACATTAGCGCTAATTGTGTATCTTTCACAACCTTATCTTCCAGGGATTTATTTATTATGAATTCTTGGCCATTAATTAAACTTCCTAGACTAGGCTCAATTATTAAAAAAGGACTTTCTCAAGTAGAAAAATAAATTTGAAGGAAAAGATCCAGGTGGCGCTCCCCCCTATAGGGCTATTAGAAACTCAATTTTGATGGCGCCCCCAGAGGTAATCCAGGTAAATCAGGTGCAGGTTACATTCTCAGGGATGATTGTGGTAATATTATCAGAGCAGGCTCCTTCCCTCTCAGAGATGGTTCATGTAATTCTGCCGAAGCCCAAGCACTCCTGGAAAGAGACAAGATGGCTGCCCAGTTAGATTGTCCTCTTTTAACCATCAGGGGAATCTCAAATTATCATATATGTAGTTTCCAGAGGCTCATCCCCTTCGTGGAAAATCAACATTTTTATCCCTCAAATTCTCTTATGGCTTGATAAAATCAGAATTTGGAATATTTTCCATAAATTTTGAGAAACAAATAATGCGGCTGACTTCCTTGCAAATTTCACCATCGATCACCCTACCATCAACATCACTTCCGGTACAGCTCAAGATTGGACTGGGTTGTCAAACCTTCTTTCCCACGATCGGGCCATCTCATCCTAGTTGTTGGGTAGTGGCCTTTCACGTGTGCTGAGTTCCTTCTAAGTGTGGGAGCTTTCTTTCCCCTCTTTTTCGGCGGTGGATCTTCTTGCCTCTTTTGTAGGTGATTTTCACATGTTACTTCTGTCTTCAACATATTTTCAGCTTGGCTTGAGCTTCCAACATTCCTTTCCAAGGATGTTTTCCCTGATACTCATGTGGACGGATCTTTATAAACGCTGTTTGTGCTCTCTTCCTTTTCATTTTCTGTCTGGCTCCTTTCCCTGGCTTGACGCTCTCGGTATCCATGTCTTTCATTGGTTTTCCCATCATCACCCTTCGCGGCCAATTCAGAGAAATGGCAGACTCCTCTACCATTGATCATCATCACCTCTCTTTAATTTTCAAATATTCCATGCAGGAGGAGGCGGAGGCTATTGAAACTATTATTGTAGATTCTTTTCTCTTTCGAGCCCGTCGGCCAAGAATGGAATCTGACATTGCTTCTGCATTCGTCTCTTTCTACCTTCTTCTCCATCCAGATTCTACGGAGGTTAAACTCGTTGTTGTGGACCAAATTTATGTTGTTCATTGGGTCAATTTGCATAACCAATTGGTTAACTTCTCTCTCCCGGTTCCTATTCTGTGGGTGGAGGAAGTTGACGAGAACACTCTTGGCTCTAGCCATGGAATCTAATGGCTATGTGGGCAGTATAAGGATTTGGTGACCTTTGCCCAAAATTTCCACCCTTCTTTGGATCAAAAATTTCTTCTTGTGGTTTACGTTGATGCTACACACTTCCCGATCCACTTAGCATTCAACCACCACAACAAACTCAAGGATCGTGCTAGTGCTACCTTCAAGCTACTGCTTCAAGTGGCCAATTCAAGCACAGGTTCCTCCTTGGGTTAGCCTGCTCGGCCTTTAGGTGCCTTTCGATCTTCGGTTGCTGTCCTGCTTCCTCTTAGCGTTCTATCCTATTTTCTACGGATTTCTTTCTCTTCTTCCTGCTTGCTTCCTCTCTCCTCTCTTCGCACCTCTTCTTCAATTCTTCTTTGTTGTAGGGTGGGGGCCCTAACCCCTCCGGTTCATAGCTCCGGTCAAAAGTGTTTAACAATTAAAAAAACAACACATATACACCAAATCTTTACTACAAATATAACCTAATCAAAACATATATATTATTGAATATTTAAATCCATACATTTGACATTGTTCTTTGTTTACCAAACCCCACAACATCGTTAAAAGGGTGTTAAGAATGAGATCATGTCCATGGACTTACTAATATTAGTCTAAATAGGATAAATTTTGTATCAATTTGGGGGGAAGAGGGAAGGTCTATCACATATGATATTGATAAGGATATTTCAATTGCACGGGAAATGAATTTAACCTTTAAAAATGTATCAGTTATAAATATTGTGCACTGATTGCTTTGAAGTGCACTGCAAGGCATTGACAAAATAGTGAAACAACAATTTTTCGAGGTCACATTTGTAATGAAAGCAATGTTACTTTGTATTTTCATTAGCTCCTCCATTTTATTAAGCAGGTTTGGTTCACTTTAATAGTGGTGTGTAGTGTATCTTGTCTAGTTTTTTTTAATAGGGATACAAATTTAGGTGTGAGAATCTTCTGAATTATCATATTTTTAAAAATTAGGTGATAAAAGGAAATCTAATTATGTAGTAAGTGTAGTGTTTGAAATTTAAACCTAAGGTATTTCATTATTAATCATCAAAGTTTATCTTAGTATTTTCTCATTTACACATTAATTTACTTAATCCCAAAGGCTTCTAGTTAAATTCTTACATTTTGAGTCCAATACATCAACACATGTCACTTAGTTTAGCACTTCTTGAGCTAATGCAATTTGTATTGAACACATCTATGTAATCCTATCTATTCGCATCATTTCCATGATCAATTCCTAATTAAAACCTATAAGAAATTTCCTAGCAATGGGTAGAATCGACCGATGTTTATGTCTTAGGCCATTTTTTTTGTCTTTGTATTTGTAATGATTTTATTTTAAGATGCACAAGTTAATGCATTTGAATTAAAGTCATTTAAGTAGGAAATCATTCACACAAGTCTCCTATAAAAAACATACACCCTTAATTAGGTATTTACACCCTAATTAAATTATTTAATGAAAAGAACACAATAATATATAGGATGCAAGGGTTTGTTAAAGGAGGCTATTCTAATCTAATTAATTCACACTTAATCATGAATAATAAAAAACACATTAATACTTGCAACAATGAAAAAAAAAAATAGATTAATAACTCAAATACATAAGAAGAGATGAATACTTAGCTATACATGTTGGAACATAGAAGATATAAATGTGCAGATAGGTGAAACATGTTAATAAGAGATTGCAGATGCTTTGCTTCAGAGAATGGAACTAGAGAATAAACGCGTCCAAGAATGTACCACTCTTCGAGGAATGGTTGTATGGTATTGACCCTTCTATATGGCCTTGTACCCTTTTATAATGATATTTTGTAAAACAATTTGTATACTTTACGTGCTTAGAACTATGATCCGTTGTATGTCTCTCTTATTTACACAACCTTGGCACAATCTATAATGACTTACAAAAATTTGGAATCCTAGATACGTGCAATACACTTCATCAAAGAATTAGGAAAAAAAAAGAAAATTCACATGGTGGTGAGGCTAGAATATGCTTCACATTCAATCCTTGTCAAACCAATCCAAGTACTACACTACATTACCTCAAGAAAAATCAAACCTCATGTAGTTCTCTCAAGTGTTTTTACAAGTGTGAGTGTGAATTAAACCAACCCTTTATGAGTTCCATCTTGTCTATTGACACAAATAGATTGGTATACCTATAGAGTAGATAATGTACCCAATGTGGTATTAGTGTGATATAGTGTACTTTAGTGACATGACTAAACCCTTTTGTCCCTTAAGGAAATTTGAAAATCCTTGGAGTGACTTTACTATTACTAAGACATGGCTCTAGGACCTTTGCATGCTTGAGAGTGGAGGAAGATAGACTCTTAACCTAGTTGAGTGCTTCAAACATATAATAGTGGCTACTCTAAATGATGTGCAAATAATTCAAGGAGATCTAGGAGAGACATGAGTGATTTTGGAGTGTTATGTGAGTTATAAAGTAATATTGAGTTACTTATATAGCCTTCTGTAGGTTAAATAATATGATGAGGTTGACTTAAAGAAGATGAAACGATGTAATAAAGATATTCAAATTGAATAAAGACTTGGACGATGAAAGGGGGGTAGGATTGTATAGGCTGGCCAGGTCCACACAACGTATCTTGACCAAATGGTATGTTTTTGGATAGGAAGAATGTGATATGAAATAAATTTTTTTGGAGTGATTCCCAAAGATGATTTATGACTTTTATTAATCAATAATTCTTGTGTTAATGACATTTCTTAGAGTGTGGAGAGGAGTAAGTCAAGAAATATCTAGAGAGATGTACTGATTGGAATTAGAATGTGATAATTTGTATTAACAAGGGAACATGGCCCAAATTGTCATTTCTAAAGGATAAGTTACCAAATTTGAGTGTCTACCTTTCCCCACTTTAACTGTATAATTTAAAATTTCCTGACTAAAGTAAAAACATACTTGAGTGTGTATACACACTTTGTCTTTCCTTGATAGTTATTTTTTGATGTGTTGGTGATGGCACATTTCGTGGTAACACTCGCAACATATAGTGTAGTCAATTTTAATGATAGAAACTAAATTGTAAATCAAATTTTAAATAATGTGTGTAACTTATGTAACTTTGAACTTGCATAAAATAAAGGAGATGCAAAACATGGAAGGAACACATATTTTATCTACAAAGGGAAGAGCTCCAGTTCTTGTTGTACTTTGGATATTTGAAATTTCTTTTAATATGTTAAAGGATATGGGTGATCAGTCCCTATCTGTGCCAGAGGAGAAACCATAGTATTGATCGCATACAACCTAAAAATGGAGGGGAGAGAGAAGAACTAGAGTACCATGTCAAGAAAGAAGATGATGTATCAGAATATTTAGTATCACTGATATCTTCCATTTTAAATTTGTAAGAGGAAAGAATAAATATGAAGAAATTAGTTGATTTGATACCTTTCACAACCTGAAAAACCACATCGTTGTAGATACATACAGGTACAATTTTTTTAAATTAACCACACTATTGAAAAAGAATGGATATACCATGCCTCCACTATTTTTTATACGGCTCAGATTGAGTGTGTACATTATAGAATAACATAGAAGAGAATAAGACACATACTCCCAAACCCTATTCTGGTAAATATTTTTGAGTAGTGTAAAGGAGAAGGACTAAAATACTTATTCCTCCTCTATAATCCTCTAAACTAAATAATTTGTCTCTGAACTTGCATAAGAATCCTATGAATACTTGAGAGAATTTGATAATGTTGGATTTTTTAGAATATTACCCCTATCAAGGAATGTTCAATATGGTGATGTTGGTCGGGAAAATTTGCTAAGTATTGATGAATCACATAGGTTACGCGCAGGGATTGCGTGCATGAGTAATGAAATAACGCGCAAGGGAGAGTGTGTAGTTTGGAAGTAGGTTGGCCCATGGGACTACACACACAGGTGAAAAAGTAGGGACTTAGCCATTTTTACATATCAAGGCTAAAAATAGAGTTGGAGTGTCGAGAAAGAAAAGGGGACAAAGATAGATAAAAGCAAGATGAATTAGCGGCCAAGCCAAGGCTATAATTGGGGAAAGTACATACAGATCAAAGATAAATCACATGCATAGAGATAACTAATAATAGGATTAAAGCATGTTATATTTAGGTTGTTTTAATAATAGGAAAAACATGAAAGCTATTATGAGAGTAGTCCTTGTTATCCAAAATGTGCCCCCTACTCATTTTATGGCTAACTCCTCTCATTCTTCCCTCTCTTGTGCCTCAGTCACAAAATTTTGCTTTTCAAGCACTCAAAACCTTCTGGAAATGGCACCATTGGATAGAGCTCTTTCTTAGCTTTCTAGAAAGGTAAAGTTTTCCTCCTAACTCATGTAGTTTTCAAGTTATGGCTCGGCAGAGTTTTTGTGGGAAATTTTCCCCTAGAATGCCCACAGCCAATCAGAACTCGCCACATGTCTAGGCCAAAAATATCAAAGCGACCCGATTTGGCCCTGTTTTGCCCTAAAACTTCAAATCGCCATATCTTTCGATCTAGAGCTCAGTTTTTCACGTTCTTTATATCAATGGAAAGCTGGTGAAATTCTCTACAAGATTCCAAGGTCAATTTTGCATTTTGGTGGAGTTTAGAGAGACAAAATAAAAAAAATCTTCTGGCACATGGTCATGAACAGAAATGACATTTCAACCACCGATTTTAATGAAGAATGGCTCGCATTCTCTCCCAGCATGGTTAAAAATGTTAGGGAATGGGTCTGTCAGGTCACCCATGCTGTTTTGATGGAATTTTGGTCAATGGTTGAATCCCTTCCATGTTTTCCCATGTTTCTCTCTCCTGGGCTCGTCCCTTGCACTGTAAAAGCCAGATTTGGCTCATTTTTCAAAGGGTTGAACATTTTTTGTGTATGGAAAGCTCCCTTTTTCACCTTGGAAGTGATTTAGTGGAATAACAAACCTTTTCTAGAAACTGCAACTGTATTTTTACCTTTTAGGTGTTTGAATGCAAGTGATTTTGATGTTAAAATAACAATACAGGCCTTGTGATTAGTTTTTATCCTCTGCTGGTGTTGTTTGCCTAATTTCTAACACTTCATTACAACTATCAGTTTGTGCATGTTGTTTTTGTTACATTTTATGAACTGTGTCAATTTGTAGAAGTAAAAAATGCTCACCACTCCTTTGGTGCATCACCTATTAGCATTAGTTTTAGTTCTTTCTTTTTGCATTTTCTATCCTTGTCCCTTTGAAATTTAGAGTAGATTTAGGAGTTTAAACCTCTTCAATTGTGCAAGTAAAATAGCTGATCAGAGGAGTTGAGGAACCAGCCTCTAATCTGGAGATTTCTCTTCCATTTTTGCAAGTCCCACACTTCGGAAGAGGATTCAATGTTGTGCAATCACACTAGATGCTAGTATGATCAAACTAGAAATTTGATCAACATCCAAGGGGTGTTGCTGATTTGCAACAACAGTTTTGGCATGCCCGGTGGGACCTTAGAGGTCTTCCACTTTATCTTTGATAGGTTGGTGTGTTCCTGTTAAAGATCCAGCCTTTTGGAGGCACTTTCAAAAGCACATCTGGTGATTCCATCTGGTAAACAACTCATTCTCTAAGTTGCAGACCTGTTTTCCATTCATTTCCATCCATTCTTCTTTCCATCATTTTCATTCTTTTCCATTCCATGAAGTTGTGCAATCATGGAATTCACATTTACAATAGCAGTATATCACACCTCCAACATGTTTTACAAATCCTCCAAATCAGCATTTTGATCAAATTCAAAATCAGCATGTCTACCCATATGAGCAGTAGTGCCAAAGTCAGTTTGGCTATGAAGCATGTCAAGCACAAGGGTATGCTGGATCTGAGGGCAGTCAAGAAGAAAATGCAGATCTACTGGAACAAATCCAAAAGATGGAGGTAAACATGGTGCAATCCAGGGCTCAAGCACAAATGAAAGCATTTAGAATCAGTTATAGAGCACCTTGTCCATGGGTGGGACCTTTTCCAAGGCATTATAGCCCTCAAGAGAAGCTAGACTTCATGATTACAACACTACCATTGCTTGCAAAGTGGGCTGAAGGAATAAAGGTGTATGAGAGGAGTATTCAACAACCTTGTCAATAGGTAAGCACACCATCTCATGCCTTTTCTCTCCCTCTTTCCCAATCTGTTTTATCTCAGTAGTGTCAAGTTTTAAACTCTCCATCTGTTGTCCCAAGTGTTGAATCCATTTCTCCATTCCCTAGTCTTCCACCCCATCTCAATTCTTCTATCCCTTTCCCTTCCAAACAGCCATTCCCTCCAAAGAAACAAGAGTTCCTACCTCCTCCACCACCAAAAAAAATTGCAAAATCAATTGAGTTACAATCCACTTCTCCTCTTGCATTCCCAAATCCATGTTGGGAGGATAAAAATCAGAATGCCAATCAAGGAAAATAGCAGCAAAAAGAAGAGCCAAACAAGGATGAAGAAATTCAAAGTCTGAAGAGTTGGGCTTTTAAATTTGGGATGACAAAGATCCCCTTGATGGTTAAGCCTTTAGAAAAGGTTGGAGTTGGAAAACAAGTGGTGGTTAGGACTGAATTTGCTGCAGGAAGAGAAGAGCAAAAAGAAGAAGCAGATCAGCAATCAATTTTCTCATAAAGTAGTTTCCATGTTAGCATTCTATTTGAAGAGAATGCTGATTCAATTCAAGTTGCACAATCAGCCATGAAGGAAGAAAGATCTGAAGAAGATCCTACAGTACCAACTTGTCCTCTAGAGCAACAGATCGAAGAGTTTGACTTAATGAACTTCGTGCTAGAGGAAGAGTTCTATCAAGAACAAGATTTTCTTCAAGTAGTAGAAGAGGGAGAAGCTGCTCCAAATCCAAAAGAAGAGGAGCACATTCTAGTTGTGGAGGAGAAAATTTCAGATCCAAGGGCTTTGAACACAAGGCAGGCTATAGGAGAACCTTCAGTTCTTCTTTCTACTTCATCCCTCTCATGTTCTAGTGCTGAAGAAAATTTTGATCTTTCAAACTCAATGTTGGAGGATGAAAGAAACCATGATGATCAAGTTACAGATCAAGAGGAAACTATGGAGGAAGTTGAGCATTTGCATCAGGACAACCATGAGGTAGTGTATCTATCATATTTGTAGGACTGTTTTGATGAAGAAAAACCGGTTGAGTTTCCACCATTCTCTCTTTCATCTTCCACGTCCTAAATACTTGAGCCTGCTGTCATGAAGGAGAGCATTCATTTACAGCAGCCTGCATCTTATAGCAGCTCTTTGGAACCAAGATTGGAAGATTTTAATCTTTCATGTTCTTCATTGGAGGAAGAGAAAGGGCAGAAAAGTCCTACCATTGCTTCCACATCACCCACCCAAGAAGGTCTACAAGAAGACTCCATTTTTGGAGTTAAAAATCAGGGCAATGGGTATACTCAAAGGACCATACCTTGCCCAATCAGGTATCTGGCTTCATTGGAACCAAAGGAGAAGTCACAATCAGTCATGCTTGCTCCTAAGCATGAGGATGAGCTACAAAGAACCAAGGATCAGCTGTCATACCTCTCCAATCCAAATGCAGAACAACTAAAAGAGGTATTGAATTTGCCTTCACCTGATACCTTGATGATTTGGGTGGAAGAATAGCTTCTTGTTGATTTTCCATTCATCCAATCAGCCATGTTCAATGCCAAATCAGTTGCATGGTTGCCAATTTTTAAGAAAGGAAGCTATTTTGCACAACCAGCTGCAGGGTTTGTTTAGCCCACTTTTGCTTCCAGTTAGAGTAGGATAGGTAGTTTTGCTTTCAGTAAAAGAAGTGCTTGTGCACACTCTGCATGTTCCATTTTGGAGCATGTATGACCCTTTAGTTTTGTACATAGTTTTTGTGGTGCTGGTTTTTCTCTTGCGCAGTCCATTTTAGTGGGTTTCCAAGTGGCTCAGAGAGGAGGTTTTCAAATTTCAGATCAGTTTGCAGGCTACAACTCATGACTCCATGCCCAATGGATGCTTTAGGCAACTGGTAACTTCATCCAGCAGGCAGATGACCCCTCTGAGTCACCAAATTTTTTATCCAAAATGTGCCCCCTTCTCATTTTGTGGCTAACTCCTCTCATTCTTCCCTCTCTTGTGCCTCAATCACAAAATTTTGCTTTTTAGGCACTCAAAACCTTCTAGAAATGGCACCATTGGATAGAGCTATTTCTTAGCTTTCCAGAAAGGTAAAGTTTTCCTCCTAACTCATGTATTTTTCAAGTTATGGCTCAGCGGAGTTTTTGTGGGAAATTTTCCCCTAGAAGGCCCGCAACCAATCAGAACTTGCCACATGTCCAGGCCAAAAATATCAAATCGACCCGATTTGGCCCTGTTTTGCCTTAAAACTTCAAATTGCCATATCTTTCGATCCAGAGCTCAGTTTTTCACATTCTTTATATCAATGGAAAGCTGGTGAAATTATCTACAAGATTATGAGGTCAATTTTGTATTTTGGTGGAGTTTGGAGAGACAAAATCAAAAAATGCTTCTGGCACGTGGTCATGAATAGAAATGACGTTTCAACTACCAATTTTAATGAAGAATGGCTCACATTCTCTCCCAGCATGGTTAAAAATGTCAGGGAATGGGTCTGTCAGGTTACCCATGCTATTTTGATGGCATTTTGGTCAATGGTTGAATCCCTTCCATGTTTTCCTGAGTTTCTCTCTCCTGGGCTTGTCCCTTGCACTATAAAAGCCAGATTTGGCTCATTTTTCAAAGGGTTGAACATTTTTGTGTATGGCAAGCTCCCTTTTTCAACTTGGAAGTTATTTAGTGGAATAACAAACCTTTTCTAGAAACTGCAACTGTATTTTTGCCTTTCAGGTGTTTGAATGCAAGTGATTTTGATGTTAAAATAGCAATACAGGCCTTGTGATTAGTTTTTATCCTCTGCTGGTGTTGTTTGCCTAATTTCTAACACTTCATTACAGCTATCAGTTTGTGCATGTTGTTTTTGTTGCATTTTATGAACTGTGTCAATTTGCAGAAGTAAAAAATGCTCACCACTCCTTTGGTGCATCACCTATTAGCATTAGTTTTAGTTCTTTCTTTTTGCATTTTCTATCCTTGTCCCTTTGAAATTTAGAGTAGATTTAGGAGTTTAAACCTCTGTAATTGTGTAAGTAAAATAGTTGATCAGAGGATTTGAGGAACCAACCTCTAATCTAGAGATTTCTCTTCCATTTTTGCAAGTCCCACACTTGGGAAGAGGATTCAATGTTGTGCAATCACACTGGATGCTAGTATGATCAAACTAGAAATCTGTTCAACATCCAGGGGTGCTGCTGATTTGCAACAACAGTCCTATTATTAGGAATGTGCATGAGGCAGTGAAGGGAAAGTCCCCGCCACTATATATTTATTGTGTGTCTTTGTTAGAGTGAGAGACAAGGTGTAACAGAGTGTTATGTGATGCAATAAGTGTTTGAGTCTGTATGGATGTACACATGGTCTAACACACTTGTATAAGAGTTATGTATTCGAACTTCTTGATTATGTAACTTTGTTATGGTTATGGTGATGATGTAAGTGTTATTGTCATGATGGTTTATTTATTTATCATATGTGTTTCTAATTGCCATATTTATGATAATTATTATACGTGAATGAATGTATTGATCATAGGTGTAATGATAACATATTCTAATATTTTGAAAACTGTTATCGCCAAATCACTGCACCCTCCAAATGGCTAGAATGTGAACAAGACATTCGGTGTGATTGGGACACATGGGATCACCTCTCAAGATGTGGGACTTGGGATCGAGGTGAACCTCCAGATAAGGTCAACTTCCTCTTCCTAAAATAGGTGTTGTACTACTTCTAGTGCAATAAAATGGTTATCTAAAGCTATGCTAACATTTTCATGGGTTTTTAGGGAAGATATTTGCAACAAATGAAACTATACTAGGTATGGTGATGCACGAAGTAAAGGGTGTTTCTGGACTTGGGAAGGGTTAATTCAAAGAGGGTGTGTGCACCAAAAGTCAAATTCACCTACTGTAACTTAGAGAGGATACAAAATATCACAAACTAGGAAACATATGTTCCTTTTGTTAAACTTAGATTATGCGTAAAAGATAGATCAAATTCGATTAGGAACACAATCAATCACCACGATAATATAAAATAAGAATATGTCAAAAATACATTTCATTTATAACAGTCGATGATAATATGGATTTTATAATAGAAGGAAGATAACTTTTTCCACAACTGATATTCAAACAATTATATCACTTTTTAATAGAATGAAATAAGATATTTTGAGTTAAAGGCAAGCCAACCACTTATACTAAGAAATTATGCATTCACAAGCACAAACACATCAACCATTGACACAATAACTCAGCTTTCCATGGAAAAATATCACTTTGAATGTAATTGAAAGGTTCCTGAATATTCAAAGCACTCTTCCAAGCTTAAAGAGTAACTTCTCCAAAATTGATCCCACTGAAGACTTAATG
Organism: Taxus chinensis; assembly: GCA_019776745.2. Lineage (NCBI taxonomy): Eukaryota > Viridiplantae > Streptophyta > Pinopsida > Cupressales > Taxaceae > Taxus > Taxus chinensis. Next base: position 680,032,981 of record CM034152.1, read on the forward strand.
TACTTCTCTATTTATAAGATCCTTAGGCTAAGCCATTACAAGTGGGCTTTAACTAACAAATTGATAAAAATATAAATTTTATTAAGTTCAAGGGAACATGATCCCATAAAAATATCAAAGTGTTTTACAATAATTTGACCCAGCCAACCCTACAACTTTGACCAATTCAGTGCTTGGATCAGTCCTCTCATGGCTGCCTAGCTTTGGCTGGGATTTGCAACATCTTCTCCAGCTCCACTTTATCCTTAGTCCTTCTCCCAGGAAGCCATCCGATGTTTGTATTCGATGAAATTCTTAATAATTCCCTAGATTTCTTCATCCTCTCATCCACATGCGTAGTGATTAACTACATCTGTTGTCTCAATCCCTCTTGCTACTTTGGTTGGAACTCTTTTGAGTTTACTTACTACCTTTCTTCGTCAACCAGTGAAGTTTTGACATGAAACCAATTTGTCAATGGAGTCACTGCAGAAGGTTATAGCTACTTCGTCGTCCCTTTTTACCAAGTCCTTGAAATTCATCTTGATTTGATCTTCATGAAGATCAGATATGTTTTCATTAAAGAACTTACAATTGATATTATCAAACTCCTTGCAAATGTCATTTAGAGCATCCATTGTCTTTATATTCTTGTCATCCAATATATTAATTAAATCATGTAAAAATTGGGACCAAAACTCCATATCTTTTTGATACTCGAACAATTTTGTGGCATAATCTATTACATCTTCTTGGAGGATAAAATCCAAATCTTCTTCTCTAATTTCACTCCATGTAGTTAAATTCAAATTCAAATTATTATTATCCTCAGAGAAGGTTTCATCCATTTTTTGAATAGAGGTCCTTTCAGCTTGAAAATCATTGTATATGTCAACTGCTTCCTTTATCAAAGGATTGGCTTCTTGTAGTATACACTCCATCCATCCATTTACCAATCCTCCCTTCTGACCTATCTTCTCAATCTCGTGATAAGAAATATCATCAAGGGTGGAAGAAACTGTTAGAGTTGTGGTAGTTGAAATCTCAGTAGATGGAGAAGGCTGTGTAAATTTTCTCAACAATGTAGTGAGTTGTTCAAAATTTTCTTTGAGCTCATCCTTGGAAGCCTTGTCTTTGTCATTTTTTTCTAATAGATTTCCAAGATCAGTCTGCACATCCTATTTTTCCCCTTCATGTGTTTTCTTTCCCAATGATAATATAGAAATTTGATAATCTACTATTGTAATAGTTTCCTTGGTTTTCCCTTCAACAGGAGTAGAAACTTCTATGACCCTTTCTCCAAATTGATTTACCAATAGGCTAGAAATAATCTTCAGCCTCTTGGCCTGCCTTTTCGGTGTGTGTTCCAACACACTTAGGTTTATAACATCCACAAGAGGTAATTTCTTTCTTTGTTTCGTATTATGGTGAAACAACCATTCTGGTATAGTTGATGCTGATGAAAATGACACCATCGATTTGGTACTTGAAGCACTAGTCAAAACAAGAGCACTAGTAACATTAGTTGGAATTTGAAGAGAGGTGGAAATAATGGATGGGGTGTATGTGAGGATGGCCATAGGAGTGGACAAAATGGAATTAGAGGATGAGATGGAAGGAAATGAAAGTGTTAAGAGGAAGTGAAGTAGATATGGGTGACCCAATCATTTCCCCTGCTGAGAGAACTAGAAGAGATGAGAACACTTGGGCCATAGAAGGAGATGGGAAAGAAAAAATGATTATAGAAATGAAAGGAAATGATATAAGAAGTGACAATGGAAGAGAAAGGGGAGATGATAGGCTTTATGAGATACTTCGAGAATAAGCGACTTCAACAATTTCTGACATTGGTATTGCTAGAGACATGGCCTTGGAAATAGGAACCTTAGAGAGAGATAAGCTGCCAACAAATGAAATCTTCTTAGGGACTATATGGTCCCTTTGGGAAGCCCTCTTTCCTTTAATAGGTGTTGGAAGACTCATTGTTGATTGGGATTCTATTCTTATAGGTTGATTTAAACCTTTGGGTAGAATTCCCAAAGTAGCCAACCAATTATATGTCCACTACAAAATGGGCCCCACCCTCTCTTTAGTATTGAAAAATTCTTATACATACCAACCAATCCATGGTAATGGTTGATTGGAAACATTTTTATCTTTGTAAGCTGCATCCAATACCTCTTCTTCATCCTCCATTTCCTTTAGAATCTTTGCGATCCCAAATTTTCAAACCTCATCCAGGGTCAACCTTTCATATTCCCATTGTCGGATAATAAAATCATCTCGAAAATGAATCCAAATATATTCTAACTGAGGTACATGAGAGCTGGATAAACCTGTTTCACTATACTTCCCAAGTAATCAAAAAAATTTCGAGGATGAAATGTTTGCAAGGTCACTTCTGACATTTCTGCATCCACATTCTTTTCCTTGTAAATACTTGCACATGTATATATACCGATTGAAATGGGAAACTAGACTCTCGTCTTGTGTCATTTTTTCTAGATTTTATGGTATTCCAAAAATTGTTGAACTAATTCCAACAAAACCCATTTGTTGGTAGGAAATCTTGGCAGCTTACTAGGAGCACCTACAAAACAAGGAATCTAGATGTACGTGAATGTAGGAAACTATAGGTAAATAGCCACCCATTTGCGTACCTCCTTGAAAGCTTCATCTAAAATTATTTTGTTGTATGAATCCTGATCAAACCAGTAAAGGATAACAACAAATAAAGTGTCATTTATCTAGTGGAAGTGTCTTCTTCATTCATCCATTGTAAGCTGAGGATAAAAATCATAAATTTGTGAGGAACTCCTTACACCTTTAGTATTCAAACCAGTGAAATCTTCCATTGGCAGCGGTGGCATAGACCAAGAAAGAAGTCATGAAAAAAAAATTCGAATAAAAAACCTTACTTAATTGAAAACAAATGGAGTTGCTAATATGGTCCCCCCATCATATAATTTGCTTGTTTTTCTTGATGGTGGCAATGTATAAGAACAACTATTCCTGACTGCCTTTTGGCCGGCTGGGCTCTGATAACTATTCCTGAAATTATTTTGTATAGGCAAGGCCTAAAATTCTACTTAATAATACAATAATATCATTCACGCCTTTTTTTCTTGGATGAAGTCTAATCAATAAAAGGTCTTTGGCAACTTGGTGACACTCTTGGCCAAGTATATCTTCCTCGTGACCCTTGTACATCTTCCTCTCCTTCCCAAATCAATCTCTTTATCCCAGTGTTCAACGGCTTCCTCCAGTGAAATTGTGGTGTAGTCCTCAATATCTGTGAGTGGCCCGGGCGCGGCCTGCGGTCGCTAGTCCCTCAATATCTGTGAGTTTGAACAAGTCTTCAAATAAATCAGTGTCTAATCAAATTACCACCTTTTCGTCAACATCACGCTTTATTTACCAACTTGGAGTCTTCATCAAAAGGGGATACTGTAGCCAAGACAAATTTAGGGCAATGTATTGATGTAAGGAAACCTGAAGCAAGATCAAGTCCACTGTCATAGATAGCTTGCATATATGATTTCTTTTTAGGATCCTTTACCCTTGCTTCATCAAAAGGGCTACTAGAAATTAGGAAAATCAACCTGCCCGAGATCAGTATCTCCTATGTTCCCTAAGTCTGAAGATAAACAAGTATGAGGAGAAAATCCTTGGAATATATACTTTATTTTCTCTTTGCGCTTTGCTAAAACGGTTGACATTAAATTTGGGTTTTGGAATCTGAAAGAGCCTTTGGAACTTTGTAAAAATACTGCAAAGGTCCTGAAACGTTGAAGTCCAAAAATTTGAAAAGACTTTAACTCCAAAGTACAAAACCTCAGAAAACCCAAACAATAGATGTCTGAAATTCTGAAAAAATGAATTTACGAAACACCAAAAATAATACCTCTGAAAAGTCCAACCTCTGAACTCGGAAAATGAACATCTCTGAAACCCAAAAAGTGAGAAGTTCTAAAACCACAGACCTCACCGAAGGAACAAAAAGCAAGGAAAATGTTTGAGAGGATCATGAAATCTATGGTGAAATCTGATTTGGATGCCTATAAAAATTGGATTTTGCAACTGTGTAGGTCATGAAACACCTTCAAGGAAAATATGGCAGACGCCAAGGGTTCCATTTCAAACAAAATAAGGAAGAAAAAATTAAAATAACAAGGAAGAAGGTAAACCACAAGGATCTTAAACCAAAAATAAATAAACTAAAATAAAATACTTTGAAAATGATGCCAAAAAGTAAAAGATGCAGTAAAAACCAGATCGTCAGAGCAAAATGTCAGGTGAAAATGATAGATAAAATCATGAGTTTAAATAGAAATAACCCAACATTAATACCAAATTCTAATATGTACGGAAGTAGGTGAGAATTAAATGCACAAATAACTCCAAAAGTTTAAAAGTTGGAAATTTTAGACTTTCCAAGTTTCAGACTTCGGAAATCATGAGGTTAAAATTGTACAAGGGTGATGTAAAAAATCTGAAATTCCAAAATTTCAAACTTTCAAAATTTTGGACTTTGGAAGTACGAAAGCGAAATACTGAAAAGTGGTTAGGAAAGTTTCGAAACCAAAAATTCCAAAAGTCCAAAATTTCAAACTTTCAGACTTCGGAACTCGAAGTGATATTTTACCCAAAAAGTGAAATAGAATTCCAAAATTTGAAAGCCTGAAAGTATGAAATTTTGGACTTTTAGACTTTGGAAGTCCGAAAGTGGAAAGTCATTAACTACCTAGGGAAATCTCTAAATTTTGAAAGTACAAAAGTCCAAATTTTTGGACTTTCTGGTTTTCAGAGTTTAGAACTTCAAAATCACAATTTAAATTTTTTGCCATAAAATTTCTGAAAGGGAAAATCCCCGAAATCTAAACTCCAAATTTTTTGGATTTTCAGAATATGGAGAATTTCCAAAAACTGCTAAATACTTCCTCATTAAGGATTTCAAAATTTTGTTTTGATCGATTTTAACATCTGTTTCTCAAGGTAGATTTTAAAAGTTAACATTTTTGGTAACCTCCAGGAAATGCTTTCCTACTAAGATTTTGATTAGTAGCCTTATAAAAACCATTTGGCAAAGGATTCTTGGAAGCAAAACTACATTTAGGGAACACACAAAACAAAAGAAAGAAAAAGAAAACAAACAATGTGCAGAGCACTTGAAGGAAAAGACAAAAGAACACTGTATAGGGGTGAAACGATCTCAAAAGCAAGCTTTGAGATGTATCCCATTCACATGAATGGTCAATTATTCTCCATTGAGTCTGGATAGACGAAATGAATTCACCTCTTTGTAACTTGTGATGATATATGGTCCACTCTAGAGAGCTTCAAACTTGGCATGCCCACCTGGTTTGGCTTTGTCTTCGTCCCATTTTGAGAACCAAATCTCCCTCTTGGAAACACCTATTAGAAGCTTTATTGTCAAATAATTTCTTGACCTGAGCCTGATGTTGTCTTAAATTTTTCATAGCCATGTTTCAAACTTCTTCCAGCTCCATGAGTTCAGTAAACCTCACTATCAAGGAGTGATCTTCCATAAATTCAAGCTTATGAGCCAACTCTAAAGAAGGTAATTCAAAGGAGAGTGGGAGCTTTACCTCTCTTCCATATACAAGCACAAAAGGTGAACTTTTAATTTCTCTTTTAGGTGTAATTCAATCTTCCCATAAGGCAGTATTAAGTTGTGTATGTTAGGTCTTTTTGTTAGCCTCCATCATGCATTTGATGATCCTTATGAGATTCTTATTACTAGACTCATCCAACCCGTTCCCCTGTGGAGAGTAATTAGATGAATTCTTGAGGTAGACCCCATTCTTAACTTCCCATTCTCTCAACTTCAAACCAAGAAAATCCATTGCATTGTCAAAAATAACAGTAAAAGGAACACCGAACCTTGTCATTATATTTTCCAATAAATAAAGGACTTCCTTTTCGTTTCTTTCTTTCAACGCCACTACCCTTGTCCATAAAGTGAAGTAATCCGTTATAGTAAGAACTCATTTATTTCCGTTGCTAGATGGAGGATTGATTATCCTGATAAAATCTAACCCCCATTGAATGAAAGGTTTATCTACTTGAATGGGGTGCAGGGGAAGAGCTATCAGCTTCTGTTTTCCCATGAAAAGGGAACATTCTCTCCATTTCCTTACCCAGAGAAGAGCATCTTTGAACAAATATGGCCAATAATAACCAGCTCACATAATTTTAGTAGAATTTATTTACACAGAGTAATGTCCCCTAGATAGGCCATTGTGGAACTCTCCTAATAGTTTATTCACTTGTTTTGATTTGATACAACGAAGAAGAACACTATTCAAGTCTTTCCAAAAAAGAATACTATCCACCAGGACATATGGAATAGACTAGAGACAGAAAGTACGTCTTTGGAACTTATCCATATTTTAAGGATATGCCCCTAAAAGGAGGAAATTGTGCATATTCGTCAACCAATCAATCTGATCATTACCTTCGTTAGTATTCAAAAGCATAACATCTTCATCATCTTTGACCTCCATGTCTGCAGTGAGCTGCTGACACAAACCCTTAAACAATTTTAGTGACTTTGATGTTTACATCATACTCCATTACCTTGGTAATCCATCTAACATGTTTCTCCTTCATCTCTTTATTCAAAAACAATTCTTTGACGCTAGGATGGGATACCATTAGGTGGATTTTGTTATTGGATAACATGTGCTTAAAATTCTTCAAAGCTCGAATAAATGCGAATACCTATTTCTCAAAAAATGAATATTTGAGCTCATATTCCTCAAGGAATTGACTGAAGAAGGAAATTGGTTACTCCATCAGATTGTCATTTTGTTGGGTCAAAATCCCTGAAATACTTTCCTAACCTACAAAATCATAAATAATAAAATCTTTATCAAACCTAGGGTTTACCAACGTGGGAGCTTGAGAAATGGCTGTTTTGATAGCTTTCAAACTCTCCCTCCCTTATCTTGTCAATGAGAATGGAATATTCTTCTTCAACATGGTTGTTAGTGGTTTAGCCAATGTTGCAAATTGGGGAATGAATCTCCGTATGAAATTTATGGTTCCCAGGAAACTTTGAAGACCTTTCTTGTGACTTAGAAGAGATAAAGACATACTTGAATGAATCCTAGTTGGATCAATAGACAACCCTTCTGCTGAAACAACATGTCCCAACAACTTCCCTTCTTGCACTACAAAAATGCACTTCTTAGGATTGAGTGAAACCCCAAATTCTCTACATCTTTGAAAAACCTTCTTTAGATGTGTGATATGATCTTCGACATTCTTGAAATATATAGTTATATCATCAAGGTAAAACAAGATGATATCATTAATTAATCTTTTAAATTCCATGTCCATGGCTCTTTGGAAAGTAGCCGCTACATTGGACAATCCGAACGACATTTTATTATAAGCATATGTCCCCCACTTAGTAGTGAAAATTATATTGAATTGGTCAGGTTATTGGACTAGAATCTAAGTGTACCCCAGATATCCATTGAACAAGGAAAACATTTGAGCCCCTGCCACCATTTGAAGGAGTTGCTCCATTCATGGAAGAGGATAATGGTCTTTCAACAAGGTGTAGTTCAAATCTCTGAAATCTACATAGAACCGGATTTCTTTATTATTCTTCCTTACAAGTACTAGATTATCTTTCCATGAGGAATATTTGATAGGAAAAATTATACAAGCCTTGATGAGTTTGGTTAACTCGTTCCTCATTAGTGGCTCAATCTTGGGATTAATCAACCTCTATTTCTAATGAACTAGTTTTGAATTTGGATATAGTTCGATGGTATGTTGTGCTAGACCTGGATCAAACCCACACAGATCTTTGTAGCTCCATGCAAAAATGTCATGATATTATTGACACAGTTTGATGAAATATTTCTTCTCTCTGGCGAGTACATACCTCCCCAATCTTTAAAAAAAATTCACTTGTCATCTCAACCTATTCAAAACCCTCTTTTTTGACTGCCATGTTTTTGTTTGGCGTTTGGCCTGAACATCTAAATTGAAGATAGATTCAAGAGTAAATAATCCTTTTGGTAGCTTGTTTCCCTTCAATTGTATAATTTTATCACCATAAAAGTTTTACAATTTATATCTGTGTTTGGTAGCAAATTCCGCCTCTTCCTGCAAGAAAAGATAAATTTGTTTGTCACTATCAAATACCTGCCAGCTACTAAAATTATCCAGAACTACGGGATAGACCACCATCTTGAATATTTTCTTCTCTTCTTTCATGATGTCCATGGGTATGTCATACTGTGAGCCAATTGTAGCGATCCTATCAACATCCTGATTTTGTTTTCTAGGAACTGCATGAATTCTAAAAGCTTCAAAATCTTCTATCAAGTCCCAAACTTAATTTTTGTACAATCTTAAGAGATCATTTTTTGATGTGCCACAGGTCATTACTTGATGCACAACCAGTTCATTATCTCTAAATACATTCAGATCCTTGATTCCTTTCTTTTGAGCTAGTTGGATCCCTTGTATGAGAGCCTCATATTCGGTCACATTATTAGTGCAACTAAATTGTAATCGAAATGATGAGAAATATTTGTTCCCTTATGGAGAAATCAACATAACTCCGACATCAGACCCATTTTTACTTCTCAAACCATCGAAGAAAAATTTCCACAATCCCTTATAAATGTTTTATGTTCTAACCAATTGAGGTATGATTGTTCCTTCTTCATGGATGCAGTATGTACCTAATCCAGTTTCCTCCAACAATAGTCATCCAGATTCTTCATCTGCCAATATATCAATGTAGGGATCATATTGAAGATCTATAATTACCTCATCATGTAATGTATCAGGAACCTCTTCTATGAGATTGGTTGGTTCATGATCAGCATCTTCACCCTTTGGATCATAAATAACATAATTCCCATTTATAGGATTAGCAGTGTATGGCTCCACATGATTATGGAAAATCGGTTCTTCTCTTATAGTCACCTTCCTTCCATAGAAATTTCTAAGAATCATATGTGACCAATCTGATGACAAGTAACCACCCATCTTGGTAGTGAAATCTCGTGATAGGAAAATGGCGAAGAGAGGAGGAAGATCAAAAACAGATATATCTTTGGTGAATGATAAGATAGGAGATGCATGGATGGTAAGTTGGAGTCCCTTAATAACTCCAATAGTCTTAATATCCGTGCCATCTAGCTGAACAAATCCTTTTACAACAGGTGCATATTGTATGCCTAACACATCTATAATCCCTTTAGGCATAATGGGACTACTGGCTCTAGAATCGATTATGCAATTATGAACCAAATGATTGCCAATGATCAAGGAAACATAAGATGGTGATGGATTGCTAGCATTAGGAATTCTTTTCTCCCCTGGTTGACACATACTTGTTGATTTTGTTGTTTTATGCCCTGATGATCCATCAGTTGTACAAAAATTGTTTAAAGCCTCTTGCAGCAAATTCCATTGAGAAGGAATTAAGAGTGTGTCCCACATTGTCATGCTCAGGTTGGTTCTCTTAATTTTTCTATAATGCTGAATGGAATTGCCCCAAATTTTCTAATGCCTTTTTCGGCATTAGATACTTCTTTTGGAAAATTCTTATTTGGCAGTGTAATGCCTGAAGAACCTTCTCACCTCATAGCTTGGATAACATATATTTCTGGTAGTTTCTTTCCCGTATGTTTATCAAGTTCCGATCCTTTCTGGGGCTGAAAATTGGATGTTTGATTAGCTTTGGAAGATTGAGATTCCATTTCTCTATTCTTAGAATGAGTGTTGGCCACCATTGATGAGGATTCTACATTCAACCCACAAAACTCTTCAGGTTGTCAGTTAAGCAAAGTGACTTCTTCGAGGTCCTATGGTTGATCTATTGCTTCTTGTGTAGATGAATTATGTATTAACTCTGAAGGGGGTAGATATTATTTGAGCCATAAGGGACTGAATAAGAACTCCATGGAGAAAACTATTTTGATTGTGGGGTTGAGAACAAGGATAACACCATTCTTAGTCTTAGACTAGATTATTCTAGACAGGTAATATGGCTCTAGATGAGCTAGCAGTAAAAGGGTTCCGAAAGGTCAAAGGCCTGACATTTGTAGCTTGACTTGCAAATTGATTTTGAGGATGGTTTTTCCCTTGGAAAGGAGGACGGTTAGCCTGATACTACTAGTTTTGTGGCTGGTATGGATGATTATATTGAAATTGTTGAGTCTTGAGTGCAATGAGCTCATTTCTAAAAGCTTTTAGAAGTGACTTGACTTCAATTAGATCATTTGAAGTGGCAGGGGCATTCTGAACTAGTTGATTACAGGCCACTGGAATAGGAGAGATGATAATCTGATTATTTGTAAGATCTAGAGAAAACGACATTGGCAGTCATGGAGCTATCTTCCCAGCCTGAATCAAGGAATTTTTCTCTCTTATGGAAACATCGTAAGCATCAGATAATGTAGTCCCTCCCATGGATTGGATCATAACTGCTAAATCGCTATTCAAGGCTCACAAATAGTAAAAGGATGCATTATTTGAAGAAGGTTTTATGAGTGTTGGAATCCTATTCCAAGTCCTGTGGAATTGGAAATTGAAATCACTCATGTATTCTTGGGGAGCTCTCTTCACGGTAGTGAGTTGTTCAAAAAGTGATAGGTGATCACTCTTGTCTTTAAACTGTTTATAGATATTTTCTCCTAATTCGTCCCAAGTGGTTATAGTGCCAACACTTAACCCTCAAAACCATTGAAGTGTTTTTCCCTTAAAAGAGGGTGGCAAAAAGTCTGACCACAATGTTATCCTCTGTGATGTTATCTACAACACAAATGTTGGCTACAACAAGAATATGTTCCACTGGAGTAACGTGAGTTTCCCCTATATAAAGGGTAAAATTTTGAGTGCCGCAACAGGTATAGGGTTACATTGATCCAATAGAAGAGGACTGCTTGCATTGAAAGGGGGAAAAAATTGGTTTCGTGTCATAGTAACAAGAGCTTGGTTATTCCTTGGTGGAGGAAACCTTCCATATGGAGGGGTTGAATGATGCCTATGAGGAGAAGATGCAACTGGTAATATTGAAATGCCTCTTCTTCTTCTCTTTGGAGGAAACAAGGAAATTTCGATATGCTGGTAATTTCCTTTCTTTGAAGAATCACTTGCTTGAATTCTTTGCATAAGTCAACAGACTGATATTTGGAATCTAGAGATATAGATTCATCAGGTACTTTGACTTGTTCAAGTGAGAAGAGAAGTACCAACTCTCTCACACTGGGTGTGCCAAAAACTATTGACAAAATTTTGAAATCCTTCATGAGGAAGTATTTAGTATTTTTTGGAAATTCTCCAAATTCCAAAAGTCTAAAAAATTTCAGAGTTCAGATTTCAGGGATTTTCCCTTTTGGAAATTTTATGGCAAAAAATTAAAATTGTGATTTTGAAGTTCCGGACTCTAAAAACCTGAAAGTCTAAAAAATTGGACTTTCAGACTTTTGGAATTTGGAGATTTCCCTTAGTAATTGATGATTTTCTGCTTTCGGACTTCTGAAGTCCAAAAGTTTGAAATTTCATACTTTCGAGCTTTCAAGTTTCAGAATTCTATTTCACTTTTTAGGTAAAATATTCCTTAGAGTTCTGAAGTCTGAAACTCTGAAAGTTTACAATTTTGGACTTTTAGAATTTCAGGTTTCGGATCTTTCCCAACCATTTTTTGGTATTTCACTTTCGGACTTCCAAAGTACAAAAGTCTGAAAATCTAAAATTTCAAACTTTTAGACTTTTGGCTTTCAGAGTTTTTCCATCACGCTTCCATGATTTTAACCTCCTGATTTCCAAAGTCTAAAAGTTTGAAACTCTAAAATTCTAAAATTTTAGACTTTTAGACTTTCGGGTTTCAAACTTTCGGATTTCTTTATGCATTTAATTCTCACCTACTTCTGTACGTATCATAATCTAGTATTGATGTTGGGTTAGTTATATTTAAACTCATGATTTTATCTATCATTTTCACCTAACATTTTTCTTTGACGATCTGGTTTTTATTGCATTTTGTACTTTTTAGCATCATTTTCAAGGTATTTTATTTTATTTTATTTATTTTTGGGTTAAGATATTTGTGGTTTTCCTTCTTCCTTGTTATTTTCATTTTTTCTTCCTTATTGTGTTTGAAAATGGAACCCTTAGCATCCGCCATGTTTTCCTTGAAGGTGTTTCATGACCTACATAGTTGTAAAATCCATTTTTTATAGGCATCCAGCTTAGATTTCATCATAGATTTTGAGATCCTCTCAAACATTTTCCTTTATTTCTGTGCCTTTGGCGAGGTTTGCAGTTTCAGAACTTCTCATTTTTTAGGTTTTGGAGGTGTTCATTTTCAAATTTTGGAGGTTGTACTTTTTGGAGGTATTACTTTCAGTGTTTTGGAGATTCATTTTTTCAGACTTTTAGACATCTGTTATTTAGGTTTTCGGAGGTTTCACACTTCAAAGTTAAAGTCTTTTCAAACTTTTAGACTTTGATGTTTCAGGACCTTTGCAGTATTGGTTACAAAGTTCCAAATGACTTTTTGGATTCTGAAACCTAAATTTAATGTCAATATCTTTAGCAAAGGGCAAAGAGAAAATGAAGTATACATTCTTAGGAGTTTCTCCTCATACTTTTTTATCTTTAGACTTAGGGAACATAATATATACTGATCTCGGGCATGTTGATTTTCCAATTTTTGGGCTAGGGTAAAGGCTCTTAACAAGAAATATTGGATGCAAGCTATCTATGACATTGGACTTGTTCTTATTGCCGGTTTCCCTGCATTAATGCATCACCCATAATTTGTCTTGGCTGCAACAACCCATATTGATGAAGACTCCAAGTTGGTAAAGGATGCTGATGGAAAGGTCATAATTCGATTAGATGTTGATTTCTTTTAAGACTTGTTCAAAATCCTGGATGTTGAGGACTACGCCACAATTTCACCGGAGGTATCCATTGAACACTGGGATAAAGAGACTGATTTATGTACAAGTGTCATGGTGAAGAGCTACTTGGCCAAGAGTGTCACCAAGTTTCCAAAGACCCTTTATCGATCAGACTTCATCTAGGAAGTGAACGATATTATCGTATTATTAAGTAGAATTTCTGGCCTTTCCTCTGCGAAAGAATTTCAGGAATTGGATGTTCTTATACATTGCCACCGTGAATAAAAACAAGGAACTTATACGATGGAGGGAAGCATATAAACAAATCCATTTGTTTACAAATAATTAAGGTTTTGTCTTCAAAGAAATTTTTTTCCATGACCACTTTCTTGGTCTATGTCATCGCTACTATGGGATATTTCACTAGCTTGAACACTAAAGGTGTAAGTAGTGCCTCGCAAATTTATAATTTTTATCCTCACCTCACAATGGATGAAGGAAGAAGGTACATTTCCTGTAGGGTAAATGACATCTTTCTTCACTATTATCCTTTACTGGTTCGATAAGGATTTATACAACATAAGAATTTTGGATGAAGCTTTCAAGGAGGTACGTGAGTGGGGGGATAATTTACCTGTAATTTCCTACATTCATAGACATTTGGATTACTTGTTTTGTATGGTACTCATAGTAAGCTACTAAGATGTCCAACTGGACAAGTGGGTCTTGCTAGAATTTGTTTGGTAATTGTCTAGACTACCATAAAATCCAGAACAACATGACACAAGGCAAGAGTCTAGTTTCCCATTTCAATCAATAGATATACATGTGTAAGTATTTACAAGGCAAAGAATGTGGATATGAAAATGTTAGAAGTGACCTTGTGAACATTTTATCCTCTGAACAAATTTTGATTAGTGGGGAAATTTTAGTGAAACAAGTTTATCCAGTTCTCATGTACCTCAGTTATAATATATTTGGATTCATTATCAAGATGAGTTTATTATCTGACAACGAGGAATATGAAAGGTTGACCCTGGATGAGGTTCGATAGTTTGGGATCATAGAAATATTCCAAAGGAAATGGAGGATGAAGAAGAGGTATTGGATACATCTTATAAAGATAAAAATGTTTGTCAATCAACCATTACCATGGATTGATTGGTATGTAGAAGAATGTTACAATACTAAAGAGAGTGTGGGGCCCATTTTATTGAGGACATATAATTAGTTGGCTACTTTGGTAATTCCGCCCAAATGGTTAGATAAACCTATAAGAATAAAATCCAAATCAATGATGAGTCTTCCACCACCAACTAAAGGAAATAGGGGGCTACCTAAATGGCCCATATAGACCCTAAGAAGATTTCATTTGTTGTTGGTACAGTTTATCTCTCTCCAAGGTTCCTTCTTGCTAAGGACATGTCTCCAGCAATACCAATGTTCAGAAATAGTTGAAGTCACTGATTTTCCAAGTATCTCAGAAGGCGTATCATCTCCCCTATCTCTTCCATGTTGTCACTTCATACATCATTTCCTTCAATTTATACAGTCATTTCTTCTTTCCCATCTCCTTTCTATGTCCCAAGTGTTCTCATCTATTCCAGTTCTCTCAGTAGGGGAAATGATTAGGTTGCCCATTTCTACTTCACTTCCTCTAACACTTCCATTTCATTCCACTCTCATCTTCTAATCCCATTGTGTCCACTGCTATGGCCATCCTCACATCCACCCCATCCATTATTTCCACCTCTCTTCAATTGCCAACTAATTTTATTGGTGCTCTTTTTTTGACTAATGATTCGGGTACCAAATCAGTAGTGTCCATTTTCATCAGCATCCACTATACCAGAATGGTTGTTTTGCACTAGACTCTGAAACATAGAAAAATAAATTACCTCTTGTGGATGTTATTGACCTGAACGTGTGTTGGAACACACACCGAAAAGGCAGGCCAAGAGGCCGAAGATTGTTTCTATCTTGTTGGTAAATAAATCTGGAGAAAGGGTCATAGAATTTGCATATTCCCATTAAAGGGAAAACCAAGGAAACTATTACAGTAGAAGATTATCAAATTTCTATATTTTCACTGGGAAAGACAACACATGAAGTGGAAAAATAGGATGTGCAGATTACTCTTGGAAATCTGTTAGAAAAATATGACAAAGACAAGGCTTCCAAGGATGATCTTAGAGCAAAGATTGAACAACTCATTGCATTGTTGAGAAAAGTGACACAACCTTATCCATCTATTTATATTTCATCTACCAGGACTCTAACATTTTCTTCCACCCTCAATGATATTTCTTATCACGAGATTGAGAAGATAGGTCAGAAGGGAAGATCGGTAAATGGATGGAAGAAGCGTATACTACAAGAAGCAAATCCTTTGATAAAGGAAGTAGTTGACATATACAATGATTTACAAGATGAAAGGAACTCTATTCAAAAAATGGATGAAACCTTCTTCAAGGATAATAATAATTTGAACTTGAATTTAACTACATGGAGTGAAATCAGAGAAGAAGATTCAAATTTTATCCTCCAGAAAGATGTAATAGATGATGCCTCAAAATTGTTCGAGTATCCAAAAGCTATGGATTTTTGATCCCAGGTTTTGCAGGATTTAATTAAGAAATTAGATGAAAAGCATATAGAGATAATGGATGATCTAAATGACATTTCATAGGAGTTTGATAATATCAATTGTAAGTTATTTAATGAAAACATTGATGCTCTTCCTGAAGATCAGATCAAGCTGAATTTCAAGGTCTTGGTAAAAAGGGATGACAAAGTAACTATAAACTTCTGTAGTGACTCCATTGACAGGTTGGTTTCATGTTAAAACTTCACTAGATGACTAAGAAAGGTAGTAAGTAAACTCAGAAGAGTTCCATCCAAAGTAGCAAGAGAGATTGAGATGGAAGATGTAGTTGATCACTACACATATGGACCAGAGGATGAATAAATATGAGGAATTATTAAGAATTTCATCGAATACAAACATTGGATGGATTCCTGGGAGAAGGACCAAGGAAAAACTGAAGCTGGAGAAGATGTTGCAGAGCCTAGCCAAAGTTAGGTGGCCATGCGAGCACTGATCCAAGCTCTGAATCGGTCAAAGTTGTAGGGTTAACTGGGTCAAATTCTTGCAACAAACTTTGCTATTTTTATGGGAGCATGTTCCCTAAAACTTAATAACATTTCTATTTTTAGTAATTTGTTAGTTAAGGCCCAGTTGTAATAGATTAACCTAAGGAACTTATAAATAGAGAAGTACATTAAGTCTTCCGGAGGATCAATTTTGGAGAAGTTACTCTTCAAGCTTGGAAGAGTTCTTTGAATATTTATGAACCTTTCCATTAAATTTAGAGTGATAATTTTCCATGGAAAGCTAAGTTATTGTGTCAATGATTGATGTGTTTACACTTTTTGAATGCATAGTGTCTTAGTATAAGTGATTATCTTGCCTTTAACTCAGAATATCTTATTTCATTCTGTTAGAAAGTCATATAATTGTTTAAATATCAGTTGTGGAAAAAGTTATCTTCCTTATGTTATACAAGCCATATTATCATTTAATGTTATAATTGAAATGGATGTTTGACATATGCTTATTTTATATTATCGTGGTGATTTATTGTGTTTATAATCGAATTTGATCTATTTGTTATGCATAATCTGAGTTTAACAAAAGGAAGGTATGTTTCCTAGTTTGTGATATTTCGTATCCTCTATAAGTTGCAATAGGTAAAGTTGACTTTGTGGTGTACACACCTCTTAGAATTAATCCTTCCTGATTCTAGCAACACCCTTTATTTGGTGCATCACCATTCCTAGTATAGTTTCATTTCTTGCAAATCTCTTCCCTAAAAACCCATGAAAATGTTAGCATAGGTTTAGATAACCATTTTATTGCACTAGGAGTAGTACAACACTTAGTTTAGATAGAGGAAGCCGACCTTCTCCATAGGTTCACCTCAAGCCCAAGTCCCACAGCTTGAGAGGTGATCCCATTTTTTCTGATCACACTAAACATCATGTTCACATTCTGACCATTCAGAGGGTGAAGTGATTTGGCAACAATAATAAGAAAAGTAAAGGAGGGACCTGGTCGCTAAGCATGCTTTGGGTGAGCATTTAGATCTATTTGGATGAAATTTCTACCCGTATAGCTATTAAGTGGGTTAAAAAAACTACATTTTTGTTCCATTACTAAGACATATTTTTAATTTTTCTTCAAGGATGTTATATATAGATGGCGTACCGAATGTCTTTGGAGATTATTGAGAGTTGGGTAGAAGATGACCAAGACACGTTTTCATGAAGATATAACAATGGACTTGAATTTAATGCGTGAAGGTGGGTGGAGGAAAACCTACATGAATTCTTGTATGAGACATTCTTCAGTTTCTTCCTAGTAAATTTGTACCAGTGGTTGGCAACTTATGCATTAAAAATAGTTTTCTACCAAGGGAGGAGAGTTTGGGCGTAGGAAGACTATCAGACTCTCTTTGATTTGACTGAGACATGGAATAGAGTTATGGATTATTGGTGGCAAGGTTTACTATGTAACTATATTTTTGAGTACATGATATTGACGTATTTGTGTTGTGAGGAAGTAGAGTTTAAGTTATTGCAAGATCCTAGAGGATCCTATTTGTGCATGATACCCTTAGCTATCAAGATTGTATTGATAGAATTGGGACTGGAAATATTACTTATGGATAACTAAACCCCCACTATGTGTAAGGGAAGGAGTAGGTGTGGATAAAGTATGAAAGTGACCCTAGCAGAAGAAAGACAAAGAGAGGAAAAATAGATCAAGTATAATGAAGCGTGAAAAAGGAGTTGAAGAAGCGTTGTTGTCAAGAAGAATGGTGATAGGTGGAAGTGATCAGAGCCCCATGGAAGATGTGGAGCCATAGTATCATTTCCTCCCAACATTGGGGAAGTGCAGTAGAGAGTTCCCATTGGCTTTAGATGATAGCATGTTAGAGGAGAGGAAGAGGACCGCGAACACACATATGATCCAATTTGGATACCTATCCCTTGCGCTAGGTGTTCTAAATCTAGAGGTAGTTATTTAAGAGAATCATAGTGAAGGAGAGAAAGTAGAATCTTCACGTTGGGAAGGAGATATAGGCAAGCATATTTTAGTTTCATCTCAGGAAGTGCATAGGTCAGGGATACACACATGGTAGCGTAGTAGGTGCCAATGTTTGGAATTACTTTTGGAGGAGTTTTTATAGGTGCATCATCCAGACAAAGTTTTAGTGTGAAAATTATCAGAAGTAATCTTTTAGGTTTTTCATATAACGTAGACAATGAGTGTCTAGTTTAGTACAACAACTAGGACCTAAGGGATTTCATCTATAGGACCATAGACTATGGAAGGTGTACAGGAGGCTCCAAAGGTTCAAGTCAGCCACCGCATGGAGGAAATCCTAGTGGAGGTTCAAGATCTAGGTATTTTCCTAACCCAAGGCAGGGTCCGTACCCATAAAAACCATAGCCAAATTAACCTTAGTAGACATTACCTCAACAACCACAGCAGCAGACACCTAAAGTATTCTTTGAGATGTCTCTTCACTTGCCAAAATATAGAGGTGTGGAAGATGTTTTTGATTATGTGCACAAGTGTGAATTGTTATGGATAGCTAAGGATATTAAAACTCCTAATATAAAGGCAAGCTAGTTTTCCACCACACCTCAAGGGTGGTTACACAATTGGTATAGAAAGTATGACCCACACCAGACTGCGATGGATTATGATGTTTTGTGTACAACATTTTTGGCTGAATTTAATATTCCAAAGTTTGAAAAACATAGTATTAGAGCACTCAAGGATATCAAGCAGGGTTTATTTGAAAGTGTACAAGAGTATGACGCATTGTTTAAGACTCTATTGTCCAGATTATCTTATGAAATTCATTAAATCTAACAAGCATAGTGGTTTTTTGGAGGGTTTTTGAATCCATTTCGAAGGGATTTGTCACACAAGACATATATTGATCCGAAACGAAGCTTTAGAATCAAATTTGTGTGCTAAAGTAGTTGGGATTGGAAAAACTAAGGTAAGTCCTTTTCTAGAGGCATAAATAACAGCGATGGCCAAATAATTGGGGAAGCTTTCTACCAATATAAGGAATGAAATGTGAAGTGGGTTATGGTGAACTAATTTTGATGTAGATGGGTATATTAAGGATAGTTACCCACACAGGAACATGTGCGAATTGCTATAATCTTGTAAGATTTGTCACAAGAATCATGATGTATAGAATTAACCTCTTTTCGAGCATGTAACTATTAAGAATGTATCTATATATTATAATATCTTCAATACACATACCCATAAAATGAAGGATTTCCATTTGATAGATCAAATTCATAAGGCATGCGATACTAGATTAGGGAAGACCAATGTGGAAAGTAGCTATCAAGTGCAAGAAGCTCAGCCTGAGGAAGGGTGTAGTAATGGAGATGGAGGATTTCAAGGTGGATATATGAGAAGAGGTCATGGTGGTAGAGATAGATTTACATGAGACTTGCTAAACTTGTGGGTCTCTAGATCATTACCAGCATGAGTGTCCCAAGAATCAGCTATACACGTGTTGTGGAAAACATCATAAGGTTGAGAACTACCCTAATCTTTATGAACATATGTGTAAGAATAAGAATAAGGACAATGACATAGGAATGATTAAGGTACACCCCATGAAGAATGAGAAATGGGCACTTAAGAATATTCTTGGTCCTGAGTTACATCCTGTGTTGGTTACTACTCGCACAAAAGGAGCATGCACGTGTGACCCTCTTAAATCCAAACCAATCATTAGGAGAGAAGAGGTTATATATGCCAAGTATCTAGATGTTTCTAATCAGAAGGAGGTCAATCAAGAGACCATTTGGGTGATCAGAGATTTGCAAGGTGAGATCCATTGCTTGAAGAAGCATGCACGTGAGAGTGAACATTCCAAGAACATTGAGCTCCCAAAGATGGATGTAAATGATTTAAAGGAAGTATGCAAAATGTTGTGGTAAGATAATATCATCCCAATACTAGGACAATGGTTGCATGAAAAAGTTACCATGTGCTAGAATTGAGCATGAGTGATAGATCCTACATGTAAATTTACCATCAAAAAACCATGAGTATGACAAATAAATCACATTGGATGCAGTGATTAATTGTTGGCTGGTGAGTAACATTCTAGTTGACACATGAAATGAGGTGAATGTTCTAAATTTTGATGCATGGAATCAAATGGGAATGCCACACTTGCAGCCATCCTCTAATGTGTTGTATATGGAGAACAATAAAAGGGCCATGCCTGTTGGGGTTTTGAAGGATGCTTCAATTACTATTCAAGGAGCCATGTTTACAAGATACTTTGAATTATTGGAGATGGCTAAGGAAGAAAAATTAATAGCATTACTTGGAAGACCCTGGTGTTATGCAAACAATGTTGATATGCACTTAAATAAGAGATGTATAAGTTTTTGAGAACAAGGATGAGCATGTGGTCATACTGTAGACACCAAATTTGTGTCTTACGACACCATGTGCCCCGCATCTCATTTCGAAACCTAACCTCACCACCTAAACCTTACACAATTATTTATTAATTACCTGTATAATTAATAAATCCACATCTCCAAACCTACCACCTAATTTCACCACCTAATCATCACCTAGCCCTAACCCTAAATTAACCTAATTAAGACCTATAATTTGGTCTACATCCACACCCATGACTAATTACTCCTCACCCGCACCAAAACCAACCTAATAATGACTTTGACCAAGCCCACAACTAATCCCTCGGGAGAGAAAAGGAGGGAAAGTTGTCTATTTACTAAAAATAGCCCACTTTGACTTAACCGACATCAGTTCCTACTCGACCACCATCGGTTACGTAACTGCCATCGGTTCCCTGTAAATGACCTCCCCCAACCAAAAAAAAGGGATCGGAATTCATTTGAAAGATCCAAAATTCACTTGGCAGAGCAGAGACAAGTGAAGGAAAGAGAAGAGTTTACAAAGAAGGACATCGAGCCCAACACTACAACTGAGTAACTAGAGCACAGTGACACTCGTCCAAGCATTGGGAGAGAAGATAGCTCACTTTTAATTGTCGGATCATCCCACCTAAGCCTTGCCTTCGTCATCACAGTACTTGAACCTATATCTTCATCAGAAACTAGTAAGTGGTGTCTTATATGTTTTTAAATACCATTTCTTGAACTTCTGATTCATAGTAATTATAAGCTCACTCCTAGATCTACTACCCGATAGCACCCTACATCTAACTTTCATTCCTCTACCCTTACATTGACCCAAGAACAACTCCCACACTCTCTGAGTCTTCTCCATCACCCTATTGCCTACCCCTAATCATTTACCAACCTTATAAACACCATAACCACCTTATAGCCAACCTTCATTGAAAGCCCCTAAATCACTGCCCCTACCGATATCGGTTATCAGCAACCGGTACCGGTTATACATTGACCCGTATCGGTCACTATGACTCAAACCAAAACCAGCCTTTCCTCAATTACCTTTTAACGAGGTAACTAAATTGTGATTTCACAATAATTTCTTTGTTAGCATTTGTGTTAATTCATATTAAAAGGGTAACTGACCACCTTCGAAAGGAAGTCTAATATTTCTTGGGCCTAAGGCAGTTCCCTCATTTATTGTCTAACTATAATCTGGTGGTCTTGCATTCTTATTCACAGGTAGTCCTTCCCAGACAAAAAGGAGTTCTTTGCAATCGATCTGATCTCTCTCTATGGTACGCACACACCCTCCCAACACCCAACAGGTATTCCTCCTAGCCCTAACCTTTATCTGTTTCTCAAGGGAATGATAGGATAGAAGCAACTCTATTCTAAGAATGGAACCATTTTGTGCAAAACATTTTGGCACGCCCGGTGGGACCCTTCTCAGGTTTCTTTCTTTCTTGCTTGCTTTCATATAGGGAGCACACTTGCTATTTTACTTCTTCTAAATATTCACAAGATATTTTGTTATTTTGGTAAAAGAATTTTTCTTTCTTCCTCATCTTTGCTTTAGTGAAAGTCATCTCCTTTGCTTCATTGAATATCATTTTCGATTTGGGTTTAAAACACGTGCATCACATGTTTGCTTGTTTTTTTTAATTCTAGTGAAAGTAGATTAAGTAACAGGTCATACACGTGGGGGTGATATCCATGGTATTGACGAGAAATTAAGCTTACTTTCACTGCACAACACATACCAAATCACATCATAATCAACACAACAACTCAAACATCCCCCCCATTTCCGCGGTATTCCTCTGCCCGATTGAGGTAACCTTATAAGCCAAAACAAACTTGACATTTCCCTTAGGTCTTTTGTTTAGGATTGACATCATCTTATGTCTAAGGCATAAGCCCACAATAATTAAAACTAATCCTAGGGTTATTCTCTTGATTTGCTTGTGTATCTTGCTTGTTTTTAGTTTTGTTTCTCTGTCATACATTGTTTTAGTGATCACTTCAGAACAATTTTGTGGGTATACTAAGCATTGTTAATCCCAAACTAGTAGCTTCTTACATATTCTCTTTGCTTTCACAGTGACCGACACTGGTCCTATTCTACCGACATCGGTTAACTAACCGACACCGGCTACATTCTGACTAACATCAGTTATTCGACCGATATCGGTTACTATTTTTCACAGTTCCCGACAAACCAGCAACCTACCAATTCTAACATTTTGTTGTTGTTTCTGTTCCTAATAGATTGAATCCTTGCTGTGTACTCTTGTCCATGGTTATTATCACTTGGAAACAAGCCGCAGCCATGGTTTCACATGCCTGTTCTGTGCCTTTTCCTGAATCACCCCCTTCACATCCTATGGGGAATCCTACTGACACCAGTGATGTTCCCAAGATCCCTGTAGAAGATAAGGACTCTGCCAAATGTTTGGATGCTAATCCTAACACCGTACAGTACTATTTGTCCCATACCCTTGACCGTATTCCTGACGATCAAATTCTCGTTGGTATGCCTATTAGTATAGCTGCTCACTTAGCTCCTTCCCCACCTAATAACTCTGCCTTACCTTCTTCATCCTTAGCCCTGTCTCCCAACTCAGTGGCTTCGGGGGTTCATACGACACAAATTGGCTTTCTTTTGGTTAATCTACGGCCCCACATATCATTACCGCCGACTGCTCCTACCTCATCTCTCTCACAGATTGCCCCTTTCATAACTTTCTCTCTGCAACCTATCCACATGAGCTTTCCTTCTCAAGCTCCGCCCACCTTTTCATTTCCACACACTTATTTGGTGGATTCAACATCTTATATAGGACATCCCTATTCAGTCGCCTCAACATATTCATCATCAATACCTTATCAAAATTTAACCCCACCATTGTCTAGTAGTGGCATTTGGCCCAATCCGCCTCCGTTTACAACAACCGCACCATCATCTTACCTAACCAATGATTTAATCAAACAAATGATGGATAAGATGCAAAATCTGGAGGCTTCTATTTCAGGAAACTGTAGCACCCTGACATACGAGCAAGTTTGTCGGGAGCCTATTCATCCTTCTGTCCCCCTTCATTCATATCCTCCTAAATGGGAATTACCAAAATTTACTCGGTTTAATAGTAAGGAGGATCCTCAACAACACTTGCGATCATTTAGACATGCCTATTATCTGATTGCTCATGATGATGCCTTACTACTCCACACCTTTCCCATGTCCTTATTAGGACCCACCTTGGAGTGGTATAGTGCTTTAACCCAACACTCAATCTTCTCTTTTAATCAATTAGCCCAATCTTTCTTGGATCATTTCTCCATTAATATTGCCAAGAAAGTATCCATCACCGACCTCTATGCCATCCGACAATTTGAAGATGAATCTATCATAGATTTGTTGGACGATGGCGGGGCCTCATCAACCAACTCACTTATGCCTTACCTCAGGCTGAACTCATCGAACTCTTTACGTAGGCCTGCGCTAAGCACATTTCTCCCACCCTCCAAATTCAAACTTTCCGCACCTTTGACGAGGCCTTTACTATGGGTCGGAAACTAGAGATTCAAGCTTTAGAGGAAGAGAAATTGCGGTTGCGCAACAAAAACCCTAATTTCCGAACCCAAGACTCCACCAAAAAACCCAACACCACAAATTCTCATGCATCGACTGCTTTGAAATCAAAAGGAGCTGTACACGCGGTAATGGTCAAATCCCAAGCATTTTCTAGTACCTCGCCAAAAACCACCTATAAGTATAAAGCCGAGCCCATCAATTATACTCCCTTGGGAGAAACTTATGGTATGATTTTGGACAAAGACAAGGAGCTATCACCTTGCCTCCTGTTAAACCTCACTTCGGGTTTGATTCCACCCGTGCTATACCTTCTTGGTACAAATAAATGACTTCTATAACTTCCACCGCATGAAGGGACACAGTCACGAAAACTACAAGATGTTGAAAAACATAGTGCAGGAAATGGTTGATGCAGGGGATATAACCCTTGATAATCCTAATGCCCCTGCTAACCGAAATTTGAAAATCTTCAACAAACCATTCCCAAACCACTCATCTAACAGTAACATAAACCAAGATATGTTAGCCAAGGAGAGTGTTCATGAAATCCATGCGGTCTTCGACTCCTAACCAAAATCTTCTATCAAGGAAATTCTGAATCAAGCCTCTTCACTAACGCAGGGAGCCGCACCCCCTTCACCACCATCAAGACAAAATGATAATCTTGCCATTCCTTTACCCATAAAGGAATTAACCGCCTAGAGTTCTCTTCTCAAGAATGAGTCTCTTACACCACATCCCTGTAAGATTGTGAGTGGATGTTATCTAACTTTCTATTTTCCAAACATCTCCTTCCATCACTCTGGCTGTAAAATAAGAAGGCTCGCCACTATTTCTATCATCCTTATAAGAGAAACATCTCAAACTGACATCACCAAATTCTTTAATCATGATGGATCCCCTCAAACATGCCCTCCTACCTATTAGTTCTTCATCACCTAAATCTTTTCAGCGACTGGTTGACCTCTTAATGCCCATTGATACAATGCCTCATTTACCCCCTGTATCACACCCACAGTGGACCAGAATCACAACCCACCTCTTTTCCATATCAAATTTCCTATTCACATGTGAATATTGTCATCCCTCAGAAAATAGACGAGTCCTATGGGAGCGTTTGAGTACACCATGCTCTACTCAAATGCAGATGACTGATCCAGACACCTCTACCATATACCCGAGGTGTTTACAAAAGCTCAAAATGCCTATGTTTTCATCTTCACCCCCCTCATCTCTACCGAATACCTCATCCACCTATATTAACCTAACCAAACCTTCCCCTACGCTTGGAACTTCACCAATACCCAGCCTAACACACCCACCTAAATGGTTAGATTTATCCAAAAATAAAGCCGTCCATCCACCTAGGAGACAAACCCAATCTCCTTAAGTTCAATCTATGCCTCTGTCACAACTAAAACCCTCGCCATCACACCTACCTTCTATATTGGGACCTCACTCCTGCACCTTGCCTCAATTCATCATACCTCTTGCGTTTTCTTTAAAATGACCTACACCCTCTGCACCCATACAGAGATCCATGGGTGTATCAACACCATCACCCCAAGTATCCTATCCACCTATCAACCCTAAACAAACTCCATCATCAAAGGATTTGTTTGCTAACACTCCTCTTTCTCCTTGGTTGTTTCCTGCCACCACGCCATCTGTGGTCTCATCATCTAACCAGCTAAACATAACTTCTGCGCCGACGAAGCCACGTTTAGTTAAATCCAATTATCAAAACCCCTTGTCAAAACCACCACCCGTTCGAACCAACCATACCCAACCATTACCAAAACCCACCCAATCAATAGCCTCATCTTCGTCTGACTTTGACCCGCTCAAAGGATCTTCCGCCAAGATCCTTGATATGTTGGTAGAGAATGTGACCATTTCCCTACCCCTACTTAGACCCTATGATCCATCTAAACCTCGATCTATAGGTTATGATGAGTCTAAAATATGCGCTTACCACCGCACACCAGGACATGATGTAGAGGGATGCAAAGCTTTGAGTGCCGTCCTTCGTCAGTCACCTCTCTCAGATAGAAAGGTTAAGAAAGACAACTTACGAAGGGAGAAACCTTTAGCTTTAATCCCCTCTCCTATACCACATGTCTCCACCTCACCAAGATCTATCATTATTGCAACCCCACCTCTCGAAGAAAATGAATTATCCCTACCATCTTCCTCCTCTCGTGTTCACGAGATCAACACGATTAGTATTGCTACTCGAGGGTAGAAAAATAATGGGAAAGCTAAAGAAAGCACACCTACGGCCTCTCTTCCTTCGTCAGCCATCCCGATCACACCACCACCTAAAGTGGTTATTTGTGGACCTACCTACCCCGTCTCTGATGGAGTTTCCCACCGTAACATAATCAAACAGCTTCTCCAATCACCTGTAAAAATGATACTGTATGATATCATTCAAACTTCTGAATCTCATCGACAAGCTCTCATTGAAATCCTTCGAGGGATAGAGTTCCTACCTAATGAAACCTTTCCCGTTACCTCCATCTTAATACCCAACCACGTTGCTTCTCTCACCAAACAATCTACCACTACCGTCCCCGTACAGCAAGCCGCTGCTATCAGTTTCTCCAAAGATGAAATTGTTGACTTTGGTGTAGAAGATCCTGACACCACTCTTTTCATCTCGACTTACATCTGGGACATCCGCGTATGTCATGTTATGATCGACGGGGGTGATATCTTAAACATCATCTCTTCCAAATCCTTCCAACAAATGAATATTCCTTCTAGCTGTATGTGTGCTAACCCCACCATGTTGCATTCATTCAATGATGCTATTACTTCTACCTTAGGCACCATGATCCTTAACATTTGTGTAGGGCCATGTACTTTACCTGAAACTCTTCTATGTCCTTGAGGTAGAATTCCAATACAACATGTTGTTAGGCCACCCTTGGATCCGGGCTATGGGATGCGTTCCCTCCACCCTACATAGATGCATAAAATTTGAGTATGAGGGGAAGTCCTACATTGTAAAAGTTAATGCTCCCCCCTTCAAAATCTACAATATGTTATATTTCCCTAATGATGTGCTTATACCAGTCAAGGCACCCATTCATCTAACTTAATCATTTACTTCAACCACACCTCCACCATCCACCTTAGCCGCACCTACACCTTCGACCAATGAAACCACCACCGCTTATACCACTTCCTTCCCCGTGAACAACATCCCAACCTCAGATCCTTTGGTAGATGTTTTTCAACACCTTACGCTGGGGGAGTATCACTTATATAACATTAGCACTTTCCATACCCCACAGGAGTACGGATAGTTACATGCGCATCCTACCTATGACCGTTGTGTGTGGGAAGTAATCCCCTATGGACCACCTAATTTTCACACCAACCTAACGTATGGGGGTGTCGATACATCCTCTGTCACCCCAGAACTTCCCCTTGGTGTGGTTCCCTTCCAATCTGATTTTCAATAACTAACTAATCGTCATTTCGCCCTCACCTTCCTGACGCGTTGTGCTTGGAAGGGCTTCGGTTTTGGTCTTTATAAATAAGGCCGATATACGATCATTCCCGTGACTACACGCAAACACAAATATCGTCGTGCTCTTGGATTCTCTAAACCACCTATACCGATGACACCACATAGCCATTGTATCCAGGAAGACGAGGAAGTCACCCCTTCTGAACCATCATCACCCATTTTGCCATCGTCACCCACAGAGTCGATAGACCTGGAATCTATCCCTCCTAACTTTTTTTTTTTCATAAATGTTATCTTCCTGGGTCCTCTCACTTATCAACGTGATAATGAAGACCCATCTTCTCTTCCCCTTCTATATCCAAATATTATTGAAGAAGACTCACCTTCAATTAATGTTGTTGAGTGCTAGGATGACGACTCCATCCTCACTTATCTTGGTGCGGATGACTCTTATATTCAATGTGCCTTACCATCTGAAACTCAAACCATGTTGAATGAGTCGACTATAGATATCAACATCCACATAGAGGACGATCCTCACATTGTGAAGATCAGACAATCTCTTAACGCATCAGAATAAACTTCCTTCACTACCTTCCTCCATGCCTGCAACCAAGCTTTTGCTTGGTCCTACGCTGACATGTCAGGAATCGATCCTGACATTGCTGTCCATAACATTACCCTGAAACCTGACTCCAAACTAGTTAAACAGAAATTGAGAAAAATGCATCCACGCATTTCCCTCTTGGTCAAAGAAGAGCTTCAATGACTCCTTTCTGTTTACTTCATCTTACCTATTGACTATCCTCAATGGATTTCTAACATCGTACCTGTTACTAAAGCAACAGGGGGACTTCGGATATGTACAGATTTTCGGGACCTTAACCTCGCTTGCCCAAAGGATGACTTCCCCCTACTAAGTATTGATCAACTTTTTGATCTCACTGCGGGCCATGAGATGCTTTCTCTCATGGATGGCTTCTTGGGATACAATCAAATTTTGGTAGCCCGGCTGATCAACATAAAACCACCTTCATAACTCCTTGGGTAACCTTCTGCTATCATGTCATGTCGTTTGGCCTTAAGAATGCTGGTGCGACCTATCAGCGGGCTATGACTTACATTTTTCATGACATTATGCACACTATCCTTTAGGATTATGTCGATGATCTTCTTGGCAAATCTTAACATCGCAGTGAACATCTCGATGTTTTAACCATTATTTTTTATCACCTGTTACAATACTATGTTCATATTCAACCAAAGAAATGTGTCTTTGGTGTCCTTTCGGGAAAAATCCTTGGTTTTATTGTTTCTTTGCGTGGTATCGAGGTCGATCCAGCTAAATTCAAAGCTATCCTAGAAATTCCCCCATCCACTAACCTCAAACAATTGCGTAGTTTGCAGGGAAAACTCCAATATATCCGGCATTTCATCTCACAAATCTCAGATCGATGTCAAACTTTCCATCATCTCCTTAAAAAGGATATTGTCTTTCAATGGAGTGAAGAGTGCCACCAAGCCTTTGAGGCTCTTAAAGCCTATCTCTTGCAGCCACCCGTGCTTATCCCACCTCAGGATGATCGCCCTTTCTACCTTTACCTTTCCGCCACTGACCATGCTGTAGGAGCCATGCTCGCACATCATGACTCTGAGCATCGAGAACAAAACGTTTATTACATAAGTCGTACTCTTGTGGATTACGAGACTAGGTATACACATGTAGAAAAGTTGTGCCTAGCCCTATCATTCGTGACCACCAAACTCTAACACTACCTCCTGAATCAAAAATTTTTTGTCATCACCAATGCGGACCCCATCCATTATATGTACACCAAACATCATCTAAAAAAACACATCGCCCGATGGCTTATGCTCCTCGCCGACCTCGACCTTGAGTGTGTACACCAGAAATTAGTCAAAGGACAAACTATCGTAGAACAACTCACGGAAGCTCCTTTACGTGGGGAACAATTTACTAATTTTACTTTCCCTGACAAACTCATCACCACTCTTTCAGTCATTGAGGAGTCGTATCCAATGAACCTCTTCTTCGATGGATCTAAATGTTAATGCGGTGGAGGGGCCGACGTTGTTCTCATTCGTCTGGATACTGAACCTATGCCTCTTTCATTCCGGCTCAATTTCCCTTGCACTAATAATACAGCGGAATACGAGGCCCTTGTTTTAGGTCTCCAGGTTACATTACACTTAGGTGTAAAATCTATTAACATTTTCAGAGACTCTCAAATGCTAGTCAATCAAGTTACAGGAATCTACCAATATAAAAATGAGAAACTTCAAAAGTACAAACATTACGTGGACTCACTTTTGACCTTATTTACTCATTATTCTATCAAAACCATTCCCCACTCAACTAATAAATTTGCGGATACTATGGCTTGCTTGGCCTCACAAATTCCTACCTCACCAACTGACTCTAACATATTTGTCTTGGTCCAACAACTCTTTGCCCCATATTACTCAGTTCCGGCTGTTTGTATGGTAAATAATGTATTTGCTAATTCACAGGATATCTGACATCACCAATTTCACGACTACCTTACAACTTCTGTTCTCCCACCTCACCTTACTAGTAACGACAAAGGTGCTTTTCTTACAAGTGTTTCTCATTATGTTGTTATGGGGGGACTCCTCTATAAACATGGCTTTGATGGCATCTTCCTTCAATGTCTAACCAGTGCGGAGGTCACCTATACCATCCAACAAGTCCATGATGGCATTTGTGGTGGACATTTTAGTGGCCTTGCCATGGCCAAATAGATCCTTCGCCTAGGCTATTATTGGCCTACTCTTAATAACGACTGCTACGAATATGTTAAGCATTGTATTATGTGTCAACAAAATGCCAACCTTCAACATACTCCTAGTCATCCACTACAGGTCGCACGAGATCTTTGGCCTTTCTCACAATGGGGTTTAGACCTTATTGGTGAGATTCACCCACCCTCTTCGCAACGTCACCATTGGATAATAACAGTAACTGAATATTACACTAAATGGGTGGAGGCCATTCCACTCATTTCAACCAAAAAAGAAAAAATCGTAGAATTCATTAACCATCACATTATCTATCGTTTTGGTGTTCCTCATCACCTGATAACAGATAATGGAAAATATTTCAAAAATAAGTTGTTACAAGACCTTTGTGAAAACTTTGGTATCAAACTTAGTTTCTCATCACCTTACTATCCACAAGCAAATGGTCAAGCTAAATCTTCTAACAAAACCCTAACCAAAATTCTCATGAAAGTTGTTAACGATTCTGGAAGCAATTGGCCTGATCACATCCCCTTCGCCCTTTGGGCTTATCGTACTAGCATTCGTACATCCACTAATGTCACACCATTTTATTTGGTATATGGTACCAAGGCTGTCTTGCCTCTCGAAATATAAATACCCTCCCTAAGAATATCTCTCCAGGATATTCTCACCAATGATGATTTCCGCCAAGAGCGATTAGCCCAATTGGAGCTTCTTGACGAGCGTCATCTTACAGCTCTTGACCGCCTTCAAATCTATCAAAAGCGCATCAAGTGTGCTTATGATAAGTGACTTCATGAGCGTACCTTTAAGGTTGGTGATCTTTTCCTCAAAGAGAATCAACATGTAACCAAACTAGAGAAGAGAAAATGTGGAAAATTTTCTCCAAATTGGATTGGGCCTTATATTATCACTCACACTTATGTATCATGAACTTATTGTTCAGCTTCACTTAATAGTAAGCCTGAGCTTGAACCCCTTAATGCCTTGCATCTCTGACTATTCTACTGTTGAATTTAGTGTTATATCACTTTTTATCTACCTTGCACTCGTCCCTTGAGCTCATTTACCACCTCATATACTTTGTTTCATGCATCTCAAAATAGAATCAAGCTCACGTGGTTTGGTCATCACCTCCTCTTAAAGATGCCTCCCCCATTTTAGTCTGGTCCATGACTTAAAAGTATCAAAATAACACGTTCTCAATTATACAATTATGGGATATTCTTGAGTCAAACTTCCTACAAAACTAGATGCTTCATGCCACACGGACATCTAGACCTCAAAGTTATACATAGACTGCTCCCTTGAAGGACAGCTATGTGCAAAGCCACATTTGCTATTATAAGTAGATTGCTCCCCCAAACGACAACTATACACAAAAGCCACATCTACAACTATCAATAGACTACTTCCTTGAAGGATAGCTATACAAATTCATCCTTTATTAGAAGCTTCTTGCATTGATCAACTTCGTGAAGAGCTCAAGAACAACAAAATGCATATCCCATATGGAATTCCCACATTGATCAGTCTATATCTAGAAAAATAAAAGCAGTATTCAAAAGCACTTTTGAGTCGTGGACTTGTCTATTTTGGTTTGGTTCTCTTTCGTCAGAATAATCACTTTATAACAAGTTCTCTGCACCCCAGCTATACCATCCACCTCATCTCACCATTCTTCAAAACCACAAAACTCAAAAGACGTGACGTATATCTGATATATTATGATTATACAATTCTTTTCACCTATCGACTTCTAGCCTATGCAAGTTACCTAGGGATTCAAGTTCATCCTCTGATAATACGTGGTTTGTTTAGCTCTTTCCAACTATGGGACAATTTTCCCTCTTTTACCCGAATCTATGATTATGTGTTGACCTTAATCAGGACACGGTTCCCTAATACTTGGGTAAGCTAACCTTTGCTTCACCTATACCTGCACTAATACCGCCAATACATTACCAACACCAACAACATTACCCTACTAATATCAATATTTTTACCAACCAAAAAATTGCCTAACCACAACCAAATTACCTGAATTCACCTCTCCCTGGTCCTAAGGGAGAACTACATCGGTCTGAGGCCCCTCCTTGCTTTGAGAAATGGGCTATGTAGGTAGCACTTAGGAGACATGGGGTCTCCCAAGGTTAGCTCAACCATCCCCTTCCATAACCTATCACATGTTGTAAATATAAATATTTTTGCGTTTTTCTATTTGATAACATTCATCTTTATCCTTTTTCAAAACAAACATTCAAAACACAACCATTCTTATTATTATCATAACTCAAATCAACATACATATTCAGTTTTATTTAGATATTAAACAAATACATCTTCTCTATCATCGACGTGTAGGTCGGCATCCTTATTTATTCTTCTACCCCTATGAAATTCACTTAGACCCTTACACCTCATCCTGAACTAGGAGATGATCATGATCGTCAATGCCGCTCGCCTGGCCTCTCCATCCTCAAAGGTGCCATTGCCCTTGGTTCCTCCCACTAATCTACCAATCTCTCCTGTAACATATGAATACGCCCTCTCGCGTGGATGAATCTCACCTCAAGTCTCTCCACTCGTGACTCTGCAACCGCTAACAATCTCATTGTCTCACTCACCCACGTTTGAAGCTGGTGAACTAAACCCTACAGGTGATCTCTCTCCACTGTAATCATAGTTATGTCAGGATGATCGGCCCTCTCATGTGAACCTCGCAGCTCTACTACCCACCATAATCTATAAGCCTCTATCACTCCTGCATCCATTACCCTGCGATCGGTTGCTATCTCTTCTGGTCCTTCTGGAGGTGTCGGCCGAGGAGGCGAGAATGATGCCTAAGCGTCGATCCTCATGTATGGTCTATAAGCCATGGGTATATCCTGAACAAATCCAAATTGTCGCCGCACGTGATCTAGAGGAATCCTCTCGTACTCACCTGGCCTATGCCCCGCGATCCACCTTAATCGCTCTACACCCCTCAAATCCTAAGCTATGTTCTCTGTCACCATATAGTTCCCGTAAGGCCTCTAACGGATATCCGCAATTGTCACCATCTCCCACATCTGCCTATAATACTCGACATCATATGTCACGGCCTCGAATCTCACCTCTTGCTCTGTTTGGACCCATCGCCTGAATCCCAACCTCTACACTCCTGTCTCTCCTGACTGGATGGGTCGGCCTATTGGTCACACACAAACAATGTGCTCATAGGCCCAACAATGTAATAAGTACGCACAATCCAGTGTAGTCCTGTGATTTCACCTGTAGGGCCATAAACCCCTATATAGCTCCGCCAGATATGCTGGTGCCCATGCGAAAGTCACGCTCCTTTCTATCATTTCCCAAATAATACACATCATTGATTTTGGAAATCTTCCCACATCCACCCTCGGTATTGCATAATACCCCACCGCTATCATTAATACCACTGCCAACCTTGTTACCTCAGGGTGTGTGAAAAACATGATACCATAAGTGAATGTCAAAGCTCACTGTGTCAACTCTCATGCAGCTGGACCAAATACTGCTATTATCACTCCCCGCGCCGTGCTAGGCCCTGCCTGATACACTGGTCTTCCTGTAATTAGGAGTCTCAAAATTTGGAACACATCTTCTAATGTCACTGTTATCTCCCCTGTTGGTAGATAGAAGATATTATTTTCTGGATTCCATCTCTCAATCAACGCCTGCAACATAACATGATTGCGTGCGATTCGTGAATAATAGCAGATTCCACTTAACCCCACACGGTTTATCAATGCCCACTCAGCTGGTGTTACATCCACTCAGACTCGTGACAAAATTTTTGGCACCCTATCATTCATCCTCAACCCTGCCTCTGCCTGCATACATCAAATCAACAAACAACAATTCAATAAATCAAATCCCCAAGTGTTTTTTACAACATTCTAGAATTTCATACAGTAATCAATATTAGACACATAACCGATATCGGTTATCTACTTCCTTAACCTAACTCCCACCCTTATCCACCAATCTCCACTTTTTCCCGCATCACCTACCCCCGACTTTGCTGACTAGCCTTATTTTAACTTCAATCAGCCTGACCCAAGGCCGCAACCACCCAATCGGCCTGACCCAAGGCCGCAACCAACCATTTGGCCTGACCCAAGGCCGCCACCAACCAATTAGGCCTGACCCAAGGCCACCACCAAGCAATTAGGCCCGACCCAAGGCCGCAACCAACCATTTGGCCCAACCCACGGCCGCAACCAACCAATCAGGCTCGACCAATGGCCGTAACCACCCAATCAGCCCGACCCAAGGCTGCAACCAACCATTTGGACCGACCCAAGGCCGCCACCAACCAATTAGGCCTGACCCAAGGCTGCCACCAACTAATTAGGCCCAACCCAAGGCCGCAACCAACCATTTGGCCCGAACCATGGCCGTAACCAACCAATCAGGCTCGACCAATGGCCGCAACCAACCAATCAGGCCCAACCAACGGCCGCAACCAACCAATTAGGCCCCACCCAAAGCCGCAACCAACCATTTGGCCCAACCCACGGCCGTAACCAACCAATCAAGCTCAACCAAATGCCGTAACTAACCAATCAGGCCCGGCCAACGGCCGCAACCAACCAATCAGGCCCGACCCAAGCCCGCAACCAACCAACCAATCCAGCCTGACCCAAGGCCGCACCCAACTAATCATGCCTGACCCAAGGCCCTCACCACTCAATCGGCCCGACTCAAGGCTGCACCAATTAAGTACCTCGACCAAGACCCACAACTTACGATTTTATCCACCCATCATGTAGCTTTTTGTTCAATCGCGCTCACCTATTCGTGTTTTTAGCATGCTTAGGATACTTGACTTGATCAGTCGACCAACTTTTCCTAGACCGAGACCGTGATGTTTATCTCAACCAAACCAACCATTTGGTACTGTCGAACATGCCTCAATGTTCCTATACCTTACCCTTTATATCCCCTGGAGCTGCTTCCTATGCCTTGGATACCAGGATTATATCAACCTTGTTTGGATAAAATATTGACCTTTTCCTATGAATTACTTGTTTTCTCTTCAAATCATGTACCCTGGTCACACTACTGCATTTCAACGTGCGTCTACTTCCTTGAACTTACCCCACCATCTTACCATCATCTCAACACCATTCACCCTTTATCAACCCTATCCCTAATTTCACGTCGCCTCAATCTGTGATAGATTTGAGGGGGATTACCTTGCATCTCCGACCATTCTACTGTCAGTGCAGCTTTACCCAAGGCCGCACCCAACCAATCAGGCTAGACCCACGGCCACAAACTAATCAATTAGCCCAACCCAAGGCCGCACCTAACCAATCAGGCCCAACCCAAGGCCCTCACCAATCAATTGGCCTGACCCAAGGCCACACCAATTAAGTACCTCAACCAAGACCCGTAAATAACAATTTTATCCACCCATCATGTAGCCTTTTGTTCAATCGAGCTCACCTGTTCATGTTTTAGCATGATTAGGATACTTGACTTGATCATTCGACTAACTTTTCCTAGACCGAGACCATGATGTTTATCTCAACCAAACCAACCATTTGGTACTGCCGAACATACATAAACGTTCTTGTACCTTACCCATTATATCCCTTGGAGCTACTTCCTATGCCTTGGATACCAGGATTATATCAACCTTGTTTGGATAAACTATCGACCTTTGCCTATGTATTTCTTGTTTTCTCTTCAAATTGTGTACCCTGGTCGCACTACTACATTTCAACGTGCATCTGCTTCCTTGAACTTACCCCACCCATCTTACCATCATCTCATCATCATTCACCCTTTATCAACCCTATCCCTGATTTCACGTCGCCTCCATCTGTGATAGATTTGAGGGATATTACCTATACCCTTAACGGGAGTAACCACTTCTTATTATTGTCAGTGCAGCTTTACAAAACAAGCTACACGACAACAAGGGGCTAATGTAGACACCAAATTTGTGTCTTACGACACCCTGTGCCCCGCATCTCATTTTACAACCTAACCTCACCACCCAAAACTTACACAATTATTTATTAATTACCTTATAATTAATAAATCCACATCTCCAAACCTGCCACCTCATTTTGCCACCTCATCATGACCTAGCCCTAACCCTAAATTAACCTAATTAAGACCTATAACTTGGTCTACATCCACACCCTTGACTAATTACTCCTCACCTGCACTAAAACCAACCTAATAATGACTTGACCAAGCCCAAAACTAATCCCTCGGGAGAAAAGGAGGGAAAGTTGTCTATTTTACTAAAAATAGCCCACTTTGACTTAACCGACATCGGTTCCTACTCGACCGCTGTCGGTTACATAACTACCATCGGTTCCCTGTAAATGACCTCCCCCAACCAAAAACAAGGGATCGGAATTCATTTGAAAGATCCAAAATTCACTTGGCAGAGCAGAGACAAGTGAAGGAAAGAGAAGAGTTTACAAAGAAGGACATCGAGCCCAACACTGCAACTGAGTAACTAGAGCACAGTGACACTCGTCCAAGCATTGGGAGAGAAGATAGCTCACTTTTGATTGTCAGATCATCCCAACTGAGCCTTGCCTTCGTCATCACAGTCCTTAAACCTGTATCTTCATCAAGAACTAGTAAGTGGTGTCCTATACATTTTTAAATACCATTTCTTGAACTTCTAATTCATAGTAATTATAAGCTCACTCCTATATCTACTACCTGATAGCACCCTACATCTAACTTTCATTCCTCTACCCTTACATTTCCCCAAGAACAACTCCCACACTCTCTGAGTCTTCTCCATCACCCTATTACCTTCCCCTAATCATTTACCAACTTTATAAACACCATAACCACCTTACAGCCAACCTTCATTGAAAGCCCCTAAATCACTTCCCCTATCGATATCAGTTATCAGAAACCGGTACCGGTTATACATTGACCGGCATCGGTCACTGTGACTCAA
The DNA here is from genome assembly GCA_019776745.2 of Taxus chinensis. Lineage (NCBI taxonomy): Eukaryota > Viridiplantae > Streptophyta > Pinopsida > Cupressales > Taxaceae > Taxus > Taxus chinensis. The sequence goes on from CM034152.1 coordinate 680,070,195, forward strand.
ACCAAAACCAGCCTTTCCTCAATTACCTTTTAACGAGGTAACTAAAATTGTGATTTCACAATAATTTCTTTGTTAGGATTTGTGTTAATTCATATTAAAAGGGGAACTGACCACCTTTGAAAGGAAGTCTAATATTTCCTGGGCCCAAGGCAGTTCCCTCATTTATTGTCTAACTATAATCTGGTGGTCTTGCATTCTTATTCACAGGTAGTCCTTCCCAGACAAAAAAGAGTTCTTCGCAATCGATCTGATCTCTCTCTACGGTATGCGCACACCCTCCCAATACCCAACAGGTATTCCTCCTAGCCCTAACCTTTATTTGTTTCTCAAGGGAATGAAAGGATAGAAGCAACTCTATTCTAAGAACGGAAACATTCTGTGTGAAACACATACCCCTAGATGAGGTGAAGGGACCTTATGTTGATCTAGTAAATGAAGAATATATTAATAGAATGTATGCATGCATGTTGTGCGACCCTAAGAATGTGGAGCCCTCTGAGGAAGGTTTACTTCAATGGGAAGACACATAGTCAGTTAGTGATACCACTAGTGTTGCTTGTGAAAATTGGGCCCATGGCACATATGAGATGTTTTGGTGAAAAATGAAGGTGATAGTCACCAAGATGATTAGGTCGTGTATGATCAGGTGCATGAGAAAAAATCAGTTACCTAGGTACACTAGTGAATAAAAACCTAAATATTTCTTGCATGCCATGGAAGATAAATGGAAGAATGAGGGTGATAGAAGAAATATGCTGGTCTATAATTTACGTAGGAAAACTACACACTGGTGGGAAACACACTGAGATAACTTTTTTGGCTGGTGAGAAGTGATAACTTCCTTTTCAACAAATCTTACCTAGAATAATGTGCCTACACTTATACATGAGTATGATGGGAAGACTCCTTTGGTACACGTTCATAACTGTGGGAGGCACTGGGAGCATGGCCAAGAGGTTTTACTACCATCTCTATGGGTACATAAGTTCTACTCCACTCTCTGCGGATGTGAATGGGTATGGTATGTGCATTCTGAGCTCACACAAGACACTGGGAGTTGGCACTATATGACTAAAGTTGTGGCTCACACGTTTGATTATTTTTCTAATAAACCACCAATGCATGAGGCTTTGCAAAATATGAATCAAATCACATTGGGGGATAACATGGAAACATAGGAACTCATGCTTCAATTGCTTGGATATCCTAATCCTGAGGTGAGTGAAGATGTAGTGGAAATGAATGAGACATTGTTGGAGCGCTCCTGAGAAGAGAAATAAAGAGAGAAAATGGTATAACTCATTGATGATGAAGAAGTATATAAATTGGATATTAGCCATTAAGAGGGCACACGCAAGGTTAATGGACTCTGCATATGAAAAGGAATGCATGAAGACCAAGAAGGTTAATATTGGCACTGAGGATGTGCTGAAAGAAGCTATTATTGGAGATTATTGGTTAGAACAAGAGGTAGCAAAGATCATTGAGCTATTACACGATTTCCAGGATTAGTTTCTTAGAGTTTACCATAAGTTGAAAGGTTTACATCTAGGCTCATTGGAAGATATGAAGATTAAGCTAAAAGAGGGTGCACAACTAGTTTTCAAGAGGCCTTACAAGATGAATCCAGACCTTCATGTAAATGTGAAAGAATAAATTGACAATATTTTTAAGTCAGGTTTCATTTAGCCAATTGAGGAATCTGAGTAAGTTAGTCCTATGGTGATCAACATCAATAAGGATGAGCAGACTAGGATATTTGTTTATTATAGGGAACTAAATGCTTCATGTGTCATAGATCCTTTTCCTAAACCTTTCATAGAAGAGATACTTAACATAGTTATAGGGCAAGAGATATACTCTTTCACTAATGGTTTATCAGGATATCACTAGGTGTACATTGCATGTGAGGATCAGGAAAATACTACCGTTTCCACTGAATGGGCATTTTTTCATATACTATGATACCTTTTGGATTAAATAATACACCATAAGTATTCTCGCGCATAGTTGTGCAGGAATTCCATGATTTCATCCATAAGTTTTTACATGTTTACCTAGATGACTGGACTTTCTATGGGCTTGTAAAGGATCACTGTGACAATTTGAGGCTCATGTTTGAAAGATGCAAGAATTTAAGCTACTCTCTCAACATAAAGAATTTTATCTTTTCTACACTCTTTTGAAATTCACTTGAAAACATCATTTGTAGGGATGGATTATTGGTAGATCCAGCTAAGATTATATTAGTTTTGGGATTATAAGATCCTACTAATCAAAGTGAAGTGCATGATTACTTGGGACATATTGGTTATTATAGGAAGTTTATCAAGGGATATGCAAATATCGTTGCACCCCTGTAGGAGTTTCTTAATGCCAAAGGAAATTTTTATTGGGGTGACATACAACAATAAGCATTTAAAACATTGAAGGAGAATCTTACCACTGGACCAATCTTATGCTTCCCTTCATGGAACAAACCTTTCCATGTGCATGTGGATGCCTCGGGCATGGATATTTGTGTAGTCTTGTTGTAACCTCATGAGGGCAATGTGGATCATCCCATATGATTTGCAAGTAAAAAGTTGATACCAATAGAGTATAATTATACCGTAATAGGGCACGAGGCATTGTCTATGATCTACGCACTCCATAAATTTTGACAATACTTTTTGGCCACAGTATTTATTTTCTATACATATCATATGGAATTAAAGTAATTTCTCAAAAAATATATTTTGCAAGGGGACATCTTCCGGCAGATACTCCTTCTCTAGGAATTTGAGTTCACAATCATTATAAAACTATAAAAGAGCAATCTGGGACATGATCACTTATCATGGATTAGTTCTGGAGAGGATGCACATAGTATTGAGGAAACTATGCCCAATGCATAGTTGTTTAGGTTGAATCATGTGCCAATGGATTTAGAGGACATTACAATGTTTTTACACACTAGACATGCACCAGAAGGGATGAAAACATTGGAGAGGAATCAACTTGTAATTCAGAAAATGTCATACCAGCTCATCGGAGGATGCTTATATAAAATTGGTCGCGACAAGGTCTTATGTAGGCCTATTCTGGAACATGAGCTTGAAGTGATTATGGAGGAAGATCATGGAGGTACTGTAGGAGGAAATTATGTAGGAGTTGTGACTGTGTGTAAGATCCTTCTAGCTGACTTATGGTGGGAGACATTTTACAAGGATGCCAATGATTTTGTCAAAGCATGTGATCACTAGAAGAGGATTTGCAAGCCTAGGAATATAGATGAAATGCCATTAAGACCTATAGCAAGCCCAAAACCTTTTGAGAAATGGTCAGGTTATTTTTTTTTACCTATAGCACCACCTGCGCTTAGGCCTGGAGCCACTATATCATCAAATGTACTGATTATTTGACCATGTGGGTAGAGATTGCACGTACAAAACATTACACAATAGATATGGTATCAAGGTTCCTTTAGGAGAATATTATCAACATGTATGGATGCCCTTTGAGCTTGACAAGTGATAGAGGAACTCATTTCTTGAACGAGACATTTAAAATTCTATTGGCAGAGTTTATGGTGGCACACCATAAGACTACTCCCTATCACCGTCAAGTAAATGGCACTACCAAACATTTCAATAAGATCTTTGGTAAAACACTCATGGAGATATGTGATTTTGGAAGAAAGGATTGGGATGACAAGGTATCATCGATTATTTTGGTATAGAGAGAAACCTATAAGTGGTTGAATAAGGTCACACCTTTCCAGTTGGTGTTTGGCACATAAGTTTTACTACATGTGGATATTTTGTTACCATCCCTTCATATTGCACGTGTAGGTGGATTATTTGATGATTTTTTTTGGAAGAACACATTGATAAATTAATGCAATTAGATGAGCAGTGTGCCATTGCATGTTGGAGCCAGAAGATAGAGAAGGCACGATAGAAGGCTTGGCATGATAGGCACATCAAGAACAAGTATTTTATAGTTGGAAAGATGGTGATCATGTATGTCTCTAAGTTTACACGCCACCTAGGAAAGTTGAAGGTTCACCTGTTGGGACCCTTTGTAGTGACCAAGATACTTGAATTAGGCGCATGTCAATTATAGGTGGTGGATAACACCATATTTCTTGGTTACCTCAATGGGAGTTGGCTTAAGCCCTACTATAAATAAGCTTCTTTGTGTTTGTAATAAGGTGGTATTGCAATTTAGAGTATATTTCGTTTTCATGTTTCTTTTAATTTATTTGTTTCGTTATAATAAACACTCTTGCATGTAAGAAGTTAGTTACTACTAATTGAGATGATGTGCAAAGGACCGTGCATACTTTTAGTGTGGGTTGAACTAGGTATGAGTGTGTGAAAAAGAATTCATTTTGTATTAAGACTTATGATAAAGATGGCGCCGATGTGCATGTGCTAGTATAAAGGGAGGATGTTGGATAAAGGTGCACGAAAGTAAAAGAAAAAGGTGTTGTAAGTGCTTAGGAATGATTGGGTGTTTGAAATAAATTTCCCAAAGATGAGGACCATGCAAGATAGGGTTACACAATGTAACATGAGGAATTCAACAACATGAAGGACTACTTGGTGTATGACACATAAGAATATGGGTTGCGGCACAAAAGAGTGCATGCAAGGAGGTCTACAGCCTATGAAAGTAGTGGTAGGCCAGAATGTTACAACTATCACGCACGAAAGATAACAGGGAAAAACATGGGAAAATAAAAAATCATATTTTAAATCTACAATAGGGTGGTAGATGAGGACCAATAAATCTTTTTCACCATCTCCTAATTTTCATGGTTCCATCTCATTTTGCACTCTTCTTACTTTCACATACCCGCACACTACACTCCTGAATATCAACAACATCTTCATGCTAAAAACTTAGATTTTTGTAGACAAGACAAACTTCTACACTTGGCCTTTCAACTTCACACCTTCAGAATATTCACCTTTTCACTTGCTAACTCGAACAAGGGAGATAAAACAACTTAAAATTAATTTGTCTAAAATTTTCATAATTACCTTTGACAGAGCTTTTTCACATTCTCAAGATCTACGGCATAATCAAGATACATTGACTAAAAAAGACACATGGATACCTTTAATCTTCCCACATAAAATTTTTCTTAACTAACAAATTTATTTTCTGACTTTTATCCTCTAAATTGTAACATTTTCTTTGACAAACTATGTCCATATTCTCCAATGAGTAACGCTCTGTCATCTTATTTAAAATAGGATCTTATATTGTAACTTAACTAGGAGCAACGTTGTCATAAAAGACATCCTTAAATCATTTACAAACCTTGGAATTATGTCATGGCCTTCTTCGACCATTCATTCTTCAACAGGGACACTCCACTGAGCTTGCGGCAAAACTTATAGACTACATTGCAAGAGCATTACTTTGATCAACACAATTTGAGGGAAAGGGGAGTGAGAGGAATCCTAGATAGGACACACATTTAAAGATCACTGCTATAAGCTTAGAAATATCAGTAAACCTGTCATAGCTATGACATGATAAGTTTGATCGCATACATTTGAAGAGAGGAGGAACTAGTATGAACTCTGACGTATGGCTATGAAGACGTGAATGGCACAGTTATGGTCACTTGAACATTGTCAATGAACCCCTTAGTAGAGAGGAAGGAGGAGATTAATACTCCTTCTTCTTAGTATTGATTGACTTAAACCAGAGCTTAGTCACTTATGTTAATCAGGAAGACATGACATTGCAACTAGAGATTCATAAAACATGTATTGATAATTTGGGTATGTCCTTGTATTGTCAACACAGACCTGTAACTTGAATGCAATCTTAGTAGTCATAGCATCTATTAATTAGTCAACCCCATGAACTTCAAATGGCGTTACAATTTATAGAATTGGGAAGAAGAAATTATTGCAGCTTCTAGATCACATACACTACCATATGCCTCATTACTAAAAATGTCAAACTATTCATATTCCTATTTAAGAATATGTGTATAGTTAGGGTTTTAATTTCCAAACCCTAGGCAACCATTTAAAGGCTTTCAACATATAATTATTCATTTATGTCGACTTATGACTACATGATGATCTTCAATAGGCATTTCTCACCACAATCTCTCAGTCTCCCTTTTCATCGAATGAACATGTATCTTCATGGTTTAAGGACAATGGAGTTTAACTTCTTTGACTGTCGTAGATGGAGCAAGACCCAGTCCTACAAAAAGACATAATTTACACGTGATGAAGTTCGATGGTCCTTGTTCATGGAAAGCATCTAATGCGATACATATTCGCCAAAGGACTGCTCTTTTTTTATGACTTCCTTTTTTAGCACATATCCATGGGTCCACCAACTATTTTTATTAAATTTGTCATAATAAGTAGTCATGTTTGAGTATGAGTTTATCAATTTCTAGAAGCACCTCCAAAGACAGTATCGGGTCCTTCGTTAAATTCTTTTGTTATCTGACTTTCCCGAATTCAGCATGATCACATTATGTGGAAGACCCGCTATTTTCAAAAATATGAACTACCTCCAGGTCAAATTGACGTGGAAAAAAAAAATAAAGAGATGATTTTTTTTCACACACATTTACCCTCAAAACACAATTTACTTGACAAGACTCTTATAGTATAGTCCATGGAGCATTTGAGAACTAGACTTCAAAAAATCGGACATGACAGAGCTATACTAAGACGATCCACCAGAACATTAATTTTACCTCATAGAGATTGCAGGTTATAATAATTTTACAACTCAAATATCTGACTAATTATCATAAACATCCTTGTAAAACACCTTGTAACCCTTCAAAATAGGATTGCTATCACGTAAAATTTTGCAAAGTTTCACCAAAGGAGTTTAACGGGATAGTAGATTTCATGCTTGGCTGAGCGAAAAATACCACCATCTTGGCCTACGAGGATCCTACTATAATGCATGAGAGGAGAGTTTGAAGGTTGCTTCTTGATGGCCTTGGGTATTTGGATGAACAGAAACATCTAAATTTTATATTTCATCGCGTCAGAAATGGGGTTTGGAGGGGATTTCTTTAACATCTCGTTAGTAAAATGGCCATAGATTTTTCTTGTGTTCTTATCTTTCAATTCTTCCTACAAAACTTTGCACTTTTGTGTCAGTCTCCAGAGTTATCCTTAAAAAAATACCTACGTATTATTTCATCTGAGTGAAGGCTTAAGTAAATTTATATTGAGTGTTAAGAAGACAGGGTTCTCAATTTGCATTAAGCAATGGAACCCAATTTTGGTGAGAAGTTGTAGAGGAAGAACTTGAGACAATATTATGTCAAATTTTGAGTGGAAAATTGAATTAGAAGAACTAAAACGACAGTCTAGATTACATGATCCATATCTTGTTTTATCATGGAAATGAGCATGTAGCTATCCAGTGCAATCTCATTTTCCCATGACTTCACTGTCCTAGTTCTCAATGGTAGTTTTAGGGAAAACTTGAATTTTGCCTCCATGGTTTTCTAGAGTAATCCACGTAGGCGGCTCATACGATTCGACTAGGGAGTGTTAATATGCTCCTAAAAGTTGCTTTACATCATATGGGGGCATGACCTAAGTCGGTCACGTGGGTGACTCAAAATACACCTCATTAAGGGATGGGAAATTTTTTCTATGCTCTAAAACTAGTCCCTAAACCTCAGGAGACGTGAGGGACATCAATTTCCAATTGTGACTTGCCTAGAGCTGACATGTGGCGCTTGACTCCGACGACAGGGAATAGATGCTCACCCAAAAATGCACATGGGGGCTGAAAGTCTCTCACATGAATGACCAAAAGACTCCCCATAGGGTCTGGGCACATTTTTTCATGTTTGATGACCTTAGGGATGTGAGGGACATCATTTTTGACATGTAGGAAACCTAAGCAAGGCACACCAACCGTCTCCATACCTCCAGTGGGTACCAACCCGACTGACTAGGGACTGTATGCACCCTAAAACCATCGTGAAACCACCCTGAAAGTTCAATAAACCAGTATTGAGACCACGTGAGGGTCACCATTGATAAGGTACAAATGGGGGCATAGAAAATTTTCACTACAAGGTCCTGGTATACCATCAATTCCTCAGTGACATCAAGTACATGACAACTCCCTCCAGGATGCAACAGGTGTTCAACAACACAGAGGGCCATCTCGATACTTGACTTAGTGTGGGGTGAACCAGCCTATGAGTGCAGGAAAACTTGGAACGATGGTAACTTGAGCTCCCGGTGGAATTTATTGGTGAAATTTTATATGATCCTAAATGAAAATGGAATTTTTTAAATCCAATGGTGGTGTTATTATGTCTTTATTCATCCATTTGATCCCTCAAAAATGAGGAATTTTGATCTAAGACTCCACTTAATGCCTGAGAAAAACTACCTGATAAATCCTATGTATGCCAAGGTGTTGTGAAAAATATGATTTCACCATCATGTATGTCTTGGAATTAGTGGTTTCATCAGACATGTTTATTTTACTTATAACGTCCATCTAGAGCTCTTGGAATCTCCTTTCGAAGCTTCAATGGTTGTTTTGGCTACAATGCACTGACTAGGCATGTTAACCCTAATTATGATGAAACTGCACCAATTTCTCCTAGAAACCCTATAAAATCTTCTTGAACCATCTCCATTATGTTCCAAGAATATTTTTATCACCTTCACATCCACTTAGGATGATTCTTCTTTACCTCCGTGAGGTTACTCCAGACTCTAGGAAGGCCAGATGATAGCCCTTCCCACAACTGCCTGTAGCTTTAAAAAATGAACTCATTAAAATCACCTAGAGTGGGAATGAATGGTCCTGGAATCATTGGGGGAATTCATTTGGGAGGTCATTTGGACTTTTTGGAAAGAGCCTGGGTGTCTTAGAATGATAGAATTAGGGAAAAATTGGCACATGGGTATAGTTGTCGTGCTCAGAAATTGTCAATTTCCAGAGAGAACACATTGGCACAGACGGTTGAGACAGAAGGATACTCTAGCACCTAGGGCACATAGATTATTTGCAATTAGCGTGAAGTGTAAGAGTTTGTGTAGTTTTATAGATGGCACTGAGAAAGGCATTCATTATATCACCCAAGGGCAAATATAAAGGGCAAGAGAAAGAAGCCCGATGTGGAGGAAACGCGTCAGACGAATGGTTTTCATAAATGTAATACCTAGAGGGGGTGATTATAGGGAAAGAATGGTAGTCACACTTGAGAAAAATGTAAAGTTAGTGACTACAACCATTATTCAGATGTAAATAAGAGTGAAATACATAATGAAGTAATACTGAAAGACATACATGAGAGGACCTCAGATGGAAAATTGATATACGACGATAAGGTGTACATAAAGGCTTGGACAACACGGGAGTTTCTCTAACTCTATGAGATACCTTTCTTTGGAAATCTTCAATTGCTTTTACCAATGACTGATGTCATGAGTCCATGAAGACTATTTTTATTTTGTAAGTAGAAGGATGTGCCTCAATATGCAGCTGATTGGGAGAATCACAGGTTTACACAATTCCGGACTTGAGATGGAGATTGAGATTAGAGGATGATGCTAGTGTGGAGGCTACTACCATTACCCCTGAAATATTCGAAGCAGAGGTCACGCAATGGAAATTGTTAAAATATCTTACCCAATTGTAAGAGTTTTCACACATGCCTGGTTAGTTGCAAGTTGGGTGCATCAGAGAGATGGACATAAGCAAACAAGAGGTGGCTCCATATTACGCAAAAGATGGCTAATAAAAGTACATACAACATTACCTCCTTCATTATTGAAGGAATTATTGAAGAAGATGTGTGGAGGTGATAAGATAACTTAGGGATGCCATCCTCCTATTGATTTTATTTTCAGGAAATTGGGGTCCCAGATGGGCTTAATGATAATATATGGAAGTATCCCCTATGATAACAAGTACCCCATGAAGAGGTTTCACCAAATACACATGCAATGGGATCAATAACACATACAAAATTTGGGTAGACAAATGGTACAGGTGGATGTGCACGAGGTATTCAAGCATGAATGGTACGCATTCCAAGGGAACTGCCCTTAGTATTGGAAGGAAAGGAAAGAACTCATGGTGTATCAACATTTCTCTTTGAGGTATATTTTACATGAAATCTAGAGATAAGAGCCCATGGTGTAAAATCTCATTTGCCTTCACAATCAAGATACTTCCAGTTTTTTTTTTATAGGATATATGATGTCCATGAAGCTGAAATTTGACTTAGACAAGGTTTATGCAGACTATCATACATTGTGTAAGACTTATGTGTATCCTGGAAAGTTGGTGTATGTGGAAACTGATGGAATTTGATGATATAAACATCAATTCCTAGACTTTTGGAAATAAGCAAGGAAGAAGCAGATAATTGTTTACATCAACTTAAAGCCTAAAGCTAGATAGTAGGAAGTATATTGATGGAGAAGATCTTAAACTCCCAGGAGCCCCCTAAAGGAAAGCAGATAGTGGGGATAAAGAGGAGTGCGCGAGAAGACCCCTCCCCGTTACGAAGAGGAAGAAGAAGAAAATGATAAAGAAGAGGTCATAAGGAGAAGAGGACCTGACTCTCAAAAATATCGACTAGAGGATGAAGGGTAAATTACAAGCAATGTAGTGGATGCAGGTAAGGTGAGGCACAAGTACCTCTAGAGTGACCAAAGAATTCTCCTAAGAAGCCAAGTCCCAAAAATAAGACACTAGTAAAGAAGAAATGCAAAGTGGTTTCAAGCAAAGAAATAGAGGACGTAAGAGAAGTCTGGTGGAGAAGAGATACCACAAATTCCACCGATCATTCACACTATAGAAGAAACAGATAAATAGAAGCATGATGTGAATCGATGAAATAAGGGCTAAGGAAGGATGATGAAGAGAAATAAGAGGCCAAAGAAGGATGATGATGAAGAAGAATGCTATGGTGATCCCTTCATGGAGAACATAAGTGGAGAGTAGAGAGGCTGAAGAAGTAGCAGATGCTGATGCGTGAGTACGAGGAGGAAGAGAGAAATAGGGACACATTTCCATAAGAGGATACATGGGTCATGGGTGAAGCAAGTGGCACAATCCACTCTAATGTGCCATAGGAGATACTAAAGGGGTGTAGAGGAAATGGAAGAAATTGCACAGGCACATCTCACAAGCTCCACCTTATTGTAGCATATACTGATGACCCTACAAAAGTTCAATGCAGGAAAGGTACTAGAACCTTAGATGGGCCACAGAAGACCTCTTATCTTGGTCATTCTTTGATAAAGAATGAAGACCTTCCCATTCACACCAGGGAAGATGCTCTCTTGGGAATTCCAAGTCACTAATATGGAAGAATTCGGTGTTCAAAGTGAATTTAAAATCTTTGTCAGAGACCCAATCTTAAGTGTGCACCTGGAGAGGCCTTCCCAATGGTTGAATCTCAAATGCTCACATATGAGCAAGCATGAAATGCATTGAACAAATTCGACGATAGAGGTTGGAGTGAGAATTTTTTTACAGAGGATGCCACCATCAAAATAGGATGTTTGAGGAGGCCCAGGAGAAAGATAAGAATATTGACACATGCTCAAGCAGGAGCTAAGGGAGGAGAAGGGAAGGACATGTGCACAACATACAAGAAGGCAGAGTGCATTACATGGACATTAGCGCTACCGCATACATAGAGCCTTAGTTGTACATGTCCAAAGATGAATATGAGATAACGTTAAATATATTTGGAGGACTTGACATGGATGCTTTTGCATGAGAGGAGAAAGGGTACACGGAAGATAGTCGAGGAGATAGCCATGTAGAAGAATCTAATAGGGAAAAAATAGAATTAGATCTTGTGTGGTATTATGCACTAGAATCACATCTTGCACGAAGGGATTTTTTTTAGAACTACCAAAATTTCACCAGGTTGTGAATGTGTTTTCTACCAATGATGAAGTGTAGTTGAAATAAATCCAGGACAAAATGAAGAATAAAAGGGTCGAGTAGGAGAGGATGTTGGCTGAAGTAGAGTAGAAGAGGGATTTAATAAATCTCTAAAAGCTGCACTCAAAGATATGTTAAAGGAACACTTCCCCCTGGTCACACGTAGAATGGATACAATACACGATGTGGCTAAACAACTGGAGAAATTAATTACGGAGTTTAAGGGTAAGATTGATAAGCTAACTCCTGTAGAAGTACTGGATATCATAGATGTTATGTCGGTCAAGGTAACAAAGGATTTGGAAGGCTAGAGGGACTTGGAGAAACTTTTGGATAAGGAATTTCAAGGGCTCCTTCCACCCAAGAAGGCATAATATATTGATTATTTTAATTCTTTTGGAACAAGAAATAATCTTATTATTTCATTCATTCATTAAGGGCATTCTTTGATTCAATATTGCCAAGGAAAAACAATATCCATAGTGTGGGGTAATGTTGGTCAGGAAATGCACACTAACGATGTGTGCATGGAATGCACACACGAGTAATGAAAACATGCATAAGGGAGCGTGCACATTTGGGAAGTATGTTGGCATGTAGGACTATACACACAGGTGAGAAATCAAGGACTTAGCCATTTTTCCATATCAAAGCTAAAAATAGAGTTGGAGTCTCAAGCAATAAAAGGGGCCAAAGCTAGATAAAAGGAATATGACTTAGCGGCCAAGCCAGGGATATAATTAGTAAAAGTAGATGTATATCAAAGATAAAGAACCCACATGGAGATAGCTAATAATAGGAGTAAAGCATGTTATATTCAGGTTGGTTTATTAATAGGAAAATCATACAAGATATTTTGAGAGAAATCCTATTATTAGGAATGTGCATGAGGAGGTAAAGGGAAAGTCCCCACCCCTATGTATATTTGATTTGTGTCTTTGTTAAAGAGATATACACGGTGTAACGGAGTGACATGTGATGCATCAAGGGTTTGAGTTTGTATGCATGTTCACATGGTCCATCTCACTAGTATAAGATTTATGTATTCATACTTCTTGATTATGTAACCTTGTTATGGTTATGATGATGATGTAAGTGTTATTGTCATGACGGTTTATTTCCTTACCAATTACAATGTTTATGATGATTATTATGCATGAATGAATGTCTTGATCATAAGTGTAATGATAACACATGCTAACATTCTGATAAGAAAATTAAGGGAGGGAATAGGTGACTGTATGTGGTTCGGGTGAGAATTTAGATCTGTCTAGATGAAGTGCTAGTGCACATAGCTGTTAAGTGGGCAAAAAAAGACTACATGTGAGGACCATACTATGGTCTTGACTATAGTGTATGGTTCTACTTGTATTTAATTCTACCAATTTTTAGTATATGTATCTATTTGTGAGGATTTTTTACCTTGTAATTTTTTTTCCATATGTCCTATAATATGCCTATATATGTATAATATATCATGATAAATGTTCCCTCTTTTGATTCATATGTGATAAATAATTTCAACATGCAGATAAAAAAACATGTGTGCCACTATTGGGTAAGTTTAATAATATGAACATGATCACATAGAAGGCTATAATGGTGTTCGCGATTGGGAAACTATACTTGAAAAAGGGGTTACAAATGGTGAAGATCATGTCATAGAGAGAAAGAAACATACAACACAAAACAAGTGTACACATGTATAAAAGTAGAAATAATATTGTAGAAAGAGTTAATCAAGCTACCATGAGTAATATTATAAAATATAGTCACTAAGAGGCATAGAGATGCAACCATGGGAGACCCAAATTTTTACAAGACAATCACAATATAAGGCACTCTAGGCTAAAAAAAAAAGTAATTGTGTACATTCAAGATAGGAATAAATACACAAACAAGAAAATCAAGGCACTTACACCATATAGAATAATTAATCACGTAAGAAAGAAATCAAGTAGTCAAACAATCGAGTAGTTCAGAAATAAAGTAGTCAAGTAATCTACATAAGAAAATTATTGAAAACATTATATCAAGCAATTTTTACAAGTAATGATAGTAAAAGGATAGCTATTAAAATAGATTAGCACTACATAAGACACGTGTTAGTCCTATAAGCTCAAGGATACATAAAAAATGTAACAAACTGTTACACAAAAACCTCGGGGCATTATTGAAATCCACACATGAGGATCAAAACATCCCACAATGCTTTTGTATCCCAAACCCCAAGCTAGATTTGTGCTCATATAGCGGGACAATTCCCTTCCCTATACGAGCCTGAGAAAATAGTGCAATGTTGGCATAGCCACCCGTGCTGGGACTCGAACCTAGGTGGTTTCTTTGATACTAAATGTAACGAACCATTACACCAAAACCTCAATGCATTAGTGAAATCCACACATGAGGATCATTTAAAAAAAACATATGTAATCAAGTATGATGAGGAAATTTGAAGGAAATTTCATGAAACAAAAACACATTTATAGTGTAGTAGATGCCCCCAAAGATTAGTTTCAATGAGAAGGGAACAAAATGATAAATTTCATCACGTATCAACTTTTGTATATCCTACATCATTCTCAATATAATTTTTGAACACATGTATGCAAGGAGTATGTAAAAAAGTATGTTATACATCCAACTAATAAGAAAAAACATGTATAAAGAAATAAGGTAGCCATTCAAAGCATGAATAAGTACTTTTTTTTTTGTATTTTATATAAATATGTGAATGTGTTTGAATTATGCACTTATTTGAATTTTTTGTATTTGTATTTAAATAAATACATATAAGAAATGGGGTACCACAAAAGCTACCTAATAAGAGACTCATAAGGAGGCATATCAAACCAATAAGTGAAGGAGATTTGGGCCTCAAAATTGTTAGAAGAGAAGAAGGATGATCATGTATATTCTATGTAAAAACCATAGTGTGTTTTAGAGAAGATCTAGGGTGGGAAGATCCATGACTAGTGGTATAAATATAAAGTGATATAGTCAAAGGCCCATGAGACAGTGACCTACGATAAATAGTATGTGACCTAGATGAACAAGAAGAAGGTCGATGAGAGTGTGAAATACTAAAAGAAATATGTGAACTAGAATACCTATGCATATATGCAATATAAGTAACATGATAACTAGAGAATATAGATATAGATATACTAATACTAAGAGTTGTAATTTTCTGTGTTAGGATATGTTACCTAGATATAGGGTTATTGAATGGTAAATCACTAAATGTAACAACCTGCATACTATGAATGGATTTAACACATTGATGTAATAGCGAATGGATAACCACAAAATAATGTAGATAATGGAAACGTAAACACATGTGGCATGTTGCAGTAGAATATGAAAACTAAGAATGGAATATCAATAGTAAAAGAGCTAATTATGAGAGGTGAGAACAATATGCCCCCTATTTCTCTTAGGATCAATTGTATTTTTCTTTATAGTATATCTAAGAGAACAAAGTAACTTAAGATTTCATGTAATTTTGTAGAACAATAATAACAACCAACACAATATGTATAGGATGTTAATCAATAAAAAGAATGAATGCAAAGTGTATTAGAAATAAAATTATGAGATTATATTAGAATCATCAAAAGTAATAACTAATAAAAAATGTGTCATATTAATAATAGTACCAATCATAACATCTAATGGTTGATCATAAGAAGGTGGATGGTGGTACAAAACAATAGGTATGGTGTACCTTTATAAAGGAGATCTAATAGTATTATGATGAGGAAGTGGGTTATTAATTATTTTAAGCTTTTCATTATCATTAGTATGCATATATTCAATGGGGGAATCCCATTCAATAACACTTACATTGATAAGATATTGTATACCATGATGAATTTTAATACAAAATTTAGTATTGGAGGGAGAGATATAAGGTTGGAATCAAGTAATTGTTTAAAAAACTACATGTAGCGTACAAAAAAAACATGTGAATTACCTCTAAGGATTTTGCAACTATAAATTTGTGGGTTGAGATAAAAACATTGAAAATGGTTTTCATCATTGGAATTTATCTTAAGAGTATTTAGTCCTGTGAAACTTATTATTAGAGGTGTTAGAATGATTAGAAACATATGTAATCTTATTCATGTTGAGGAGATTAGCTTCACACTCCTCTAAAGTATGACATAGATTATGAAATGAATGAAACTTGTCAAAAATAATCAATTATTGTAAAGGAATAAGAAGAATTTTTGTAAAAAAATCTTGTAGTGCACTATCTACCAAAATATTATTCATCTTAGTAAGCATTTTCATGTAGCATCAGAACATAATCATTAATGGGATCAATATAACCTTGTCACATTTTAGCCATTTAAGCATAGGAAGATTCTTCTTGAATATTTATAGAGAATTGTGCGAAGAAATTGATTGCCTAAAGGAGTGAAACTCTTTGTGCAATGCATGGGGGAGATCATAAAACCATCATAAAACAAAATCTATGAGATGTTGAGGATAGATTTTTGTAAGTAATGTGTCATTGGAAGAATAATCCAAGAATAAACATGGAATGTATAAATATATTCTTCAATATCATCCTTGTCATCATAGATATGAAGCTTAGGAGAAACAAAACTGATAGGAAATTGATATGAGGAAACTTCTAGTGCAAGTGGGTTATGAAAAAATTGATTAGAATATATTACATGAGTAGAAGTAGAGACACCTTGTTGTAATTGTAATATCTATGCTTACAAATTATAAATAAGAAATTCAAGAGCCTACATGCTAAAAGGAGAAAACTACAAACTATTAAGTATATATAGGTGATGAAGAAATATTAGTGGTCATAGAAATAGAAATAAACACCACTATAAAGGATATGATTAAGTGTACCTAATAAAATAGGCACTGTTGATGTAGGAATATATCTATGTATACATGTGAGATGATCGAGGAGGTGGAGGAACAAATAGGGTCCTTCCATTATATTATTTATCATGAGTGAGTTTGGTAGCAATAAGAGATTTTGGATGAGAGGCTCAATATTATGAGGGTTCTCATGAAGATAAGCACTAAAGTTTATATATAAGTACAAATTAGTCTAGGTTCACATTGTGGTCCTCATCATGATCATATTCAAAAGACTGGTCACTTTTTGTTGTCTAGCATAGTCAAAGGAAACCTTGCTGGCATTATGATGCAATAGAGAAGGGATTCCAAGAAAATTGGGTGGAGAAGAATCATGTTGAGATGGAAAAGACAGACTAAGTCTTGTAAAATAACATAAGGTTTGGGCGTGCGAATATAGGGCGCATGGAGTGTGCCCAAAATTATAGTAAGGTATGGAGTGCCCAGGATCAGAACTTAGTCATTTTGTAGTCTAGGCTATTTTTAGAGATGGAGTGTTGAGCACGTGTTGACATGGATAGTTGTGGTTGACACCAAGAATATTTTAGGTTTTGCACTAGTTTGAGTGCCCTGCAGATTCTTAGCCTAATAATAGGATCTATTCATAGAGTTAAATATAAAAGATCTATTATTAGCAGTTGCATGCTTTTGTACATTGATGTAAGGGCGCAGGGTTATTGTTAGCATGTAGCATATTTTTGGAAGGTGCATAGGTGGTGAAGGGAAAGTCCCCATCCCTATATATGTATTAATTTACACATTTTGAACAGTCATTATTATTGTAGAGTTATGTTTTTGGTTTTATTCACATGCATGACTAATGATGACCATTACTATGATGTACAAAGCTTCTATGTTTTGCAATTTTTAATATAATGGATCATATAGGTTGGATATTGGTGTTAGATGTGACTTAATATGGTTCTTGTATGTTAAATCTCATGATAATAATTGGTCGGTCAGTATTTCATATGGTTTGTATCTAGATATGGGCTTATGGATTGTTGATTCTATTTACTATTTGTTATAAATCTAGATATATACCATATGCAATCATGCTAAGATTCTAGAAAAGTAACTCTAAAGAGGGGAATTGGTACCCTTGCATGCTTTGGGTGAGTGCTCAGTTTTGGCTGAGTGATTTTTTCAGCGCACCTTGTGTATATTTACAGTGAGTTCTAGGCTACATCATTGGTTTTGTTTCCAGAACCTCTTTCTTAGTTGTTTTTCAAGATGTTACAAGATGAAGACATACTGATTGACCTTGGCCAGTATTGAGGAGTGATTAGTAGATCTGGAAGAAGATTATGCTCACAAACTCAACACTAGAACTGATTTTAATGCACGTGCATGGGTTGATCAAGAATCTGTATGATGCATTGTATGAGACCTTTCATGTTATCTTTCCTATGGAGTTATATGAGTGGTTGTTTATTTTTACGTCTAAGAATAATTGGAGGTTTCACATGATTTTTTGAATTTAGGAAAAATTCCCGGCGCTTACATGATGCATATCTAATTTGGATGCACTTTGTGGATTGTTTGGTTCCATGGAGTTATTGAACAGATATATTCTTGAGTATGTAGTTTTCAACTTACTCTTGCCCGAAGGTTTGCTAAGTTTCAGTTTTTGTGCAAACGCTAGATGATCGTAATTTGTGTTTGTATCCCATTGGCAATCAAGATCATGATTATAACCCCTTGATTTGGAACAAAATATGATAGCTAACTAAACCACACCATGTGTGAGGTAGGAGTAGGTTTGGTAAGTATGGTGGACAGCAGAAAAAACATAACGGGAAGAAAGGCAACTTAAGTTCAATGAGGTGCGCAAGAGGGATTTATAGAAGCAAAAGGAAGTTACAGAGTGGATGGAGTTATAGGAGAGAGATGGCTCATGAAGTATTCAGAGATCACATAGATTATGTGGATCCAGAGCATCTGGATCCCCCCATTTGGGAAAAAATGGTAGGGAACCCTCTTTAGCCTCAAAGGAGAGCACACTAGTAGAGATGACATGGTCCATGGGTGCGCATCGTGTTGAGATGTGGAGCTCAATTACTTCAATTTACAATGTTATATTAAACTTACTGGAAAACACAGTAACCAACATTGATTATGAAGAGACTGATATTAGTCACATATGACTGACATCAGTCAAGAAAGTAGGAACCAGTATCGGTTAGGGCTAACCAACGTCGGTTACCTATGCGTGGATGTTTTTATTTAACTCACGGGAATTAGATCTAATTTTAGTATTAAAGCAGATCGATTGATTGTAATTTCATAGCTAAGTGCCCTAAGTTTGTAAAAGGTATTTATAAGCTAGAAAGATATGGCTAGAAGAATAAGTTGATGATTATTGTGAAAATAATTGTGAGAGAGAGAATTCTTGGATAAGAAGGAGAAGCTTTGAGAGAAAGAAAAGTACTTTACATATGAGAGGTGTGGAAGATTGTAAATATTCATTGTATATCTTCTGAAAGCTTTGGATAATAGATTGGATTGTTTCTTGGTGGATGTATCCCACACTTGGTGAACCACGTTAAATCTGGTGTTGATTTATATCTCTTGTTTTGTATATTTCTTCTGGTATAATATCTCAATTTTATTGCATGTATTCTTAGATCTGATATATTATTTGTACAAACTTTGTGCTAACCACAACAACTGGTATCAGAGATTTATTTGAGGGTTTTTTTTGTGTTGACGGATTTACTCACAGAGGGTTTTTGATAAAGT
Organism: Taxus chinensis; assembly: GCA_019776745.2. Taxonomy (NCBI): domain Eukaryota; kingdom Viridiplantae; phylum Streptophyta; class Pinopsida; order Cupressales; family Taxaceae; genus Taxus; species Taxus chinensis. The sequence goes on from CM034152.1 coordinate 680,089,758, forward strand.
AGGAGCTATAGAAATGGCAGAAGAAAACAAATACAGAGTAGAGAAGTTTGATGGCAGAAATTATCAAATATGGAAGATGCATATTGAGGATTATATGTATCAAAGAAATTTTTACTTACCGTTGGATGAAAATTATAGACCTACGAAGATGACTAATTAGGAATGAAATATTCTTGATAGAAAGGATTTGGGATCTATAAAATTGATCTTGATAACATCCGTGGCTTCTAATATTATAGAAGTGACATCTATGGTAGAGTTAATGAAATATCTTGCTAATTTATATGAAAAAACTTGTGCTTCAATTAAATTTTATTTGATGAAAAAAGCATTTAGTTCTAAGATGCATGAAGGTGGATCTGCATCTAGTCATTTGAATGATTTTTGATCTATTGTAAATCAATTAAAATTAGTTGATATTTCATTTGATGATGAAGTGAAAGCACTCTTATTCTTATGTTATTTTCCTTATAGCTAGGATAACTTGGTAATGACTGTTAATAGTACATCATCTGATAATAATATTTTTAAGTTTGATGATGTGGTTAGTATAATCTTGAATGAATAAATTCATAGGAAAAGTATAGAGGATTCATCTTATGAGAATGCTTTGAATGTAGAAAGTAGAGATAGGAAGAAGGAGAGATCCAATAGTAAGAATAATGGGAAATCAAAGTCAAGGGATGACAGATCTAAATCTAGAGGTAAGGGAATTACCTGTTGGAAATGTGGAAAGAAAGGACATATAAATAAATATTGTTGGTAAAAGGATAAAGAGAAATAACACCAAGAAAAAGGTAAAGAGGAAAATAAAGAGGAAAATACTGTAGCAGAGGTAATGCAAGATGCTCTTATTCTTTCTTTGGATAATAAAATCAAATTATGGGTTTTAGATTCAGGAGCTTGTTTCCATGCAATCCATAATAAGGGCTATTTTAGAAATTATGTCTAGGGAAATTTTGGGCATGTTTATTTTGGCGATGATGAACCGTGAAGTATTACTGGTACAGGGGAAGTTCATATAAAATTTTAGAATGGAAATACATGGGTATTGAAATATGTGAGGCATGTGCCAAGCCTCAAGAGGAATCTTATTTCTGCAGAGCAACTAGGTGAAGCTAGTTGCATGGTTACATTCATAACAAACTCTTGGAAAGTCATCAAGGGTGCCTTTTTTGTGGAAAGAGGCAAGAAGGTAGGAACGCTATATTTATCTACCTATGTTACTAATTTTTTTTAATGTTATCTACTTTAGATTCAGATGCATGCATGTGGCATAATTGGTTGGGCCATATGAGTCAAAAATGAATGCAAATATTAAAGGCTAAGGGTAAGTTATCATATTTGAAAGATTTAGATCTTTATTTCTATGAGTATTATGTCTTTGGAAAGCAAAAGAGAGTGATATTTCTCAAAGTTGGGGCAACTAAGGAGTAGAAATTAGAGTTTGTACACTCATATGTGTGGGGACCAACCCAGGTAGCTTCTCATGGAGGATCCCAGTATTATGTTACTTTCATTGATGATGTTACAAGAAAGGTATGGGTTTATTGTATTAAACACAAATCTAATGTTTTTGAGACTTCTAAAATATGGAAATCCCGTGTTGAGAATGAATAAAATTCAAAGTTAAAGTGTCTTAGATTTGAAAATGGTGGTGAGTATTGTATCAAGGATTTGAATGATTATTATTTAGTGAATGGAATACGTAGAGAAATGACAGTTCCAAGAACACCACAAGAGAATGGTGTTATAAAAATAATGAACATGAAAATCATGGAATGTGTTAGAAGTATGAGGATACATTCTAGATTACCTTTGCAGTTCTGGGCAGAAGTAGTTGATACGGTGGTTTATTTGTAGGAAGTGTGGGCACAAGATTCAGCTCATTCTTGGAAGCTCAAATTGCAACAATGGTGAAACACTTGGAGAAATTATTTTATAATTCAGCACATGAGACGCGTAGTGGAATTTGGTGTACAGATTGTGAAGTAGATGGGCATACTATGGATAGTTACCCTCAAAAATTAGTGTGCTCCTTATTACTGGATTGTGAGATATGTCACTTAGACCACAGTTCAATTCGATGCCCATTATTATAACGTGTGATACAAAAGAATGTGTCCAGTTACTGTAAGATTTATAGTTCCTCGACTCATGATACTAAAGATTTCAGATTGATTGATCATATCCATGATGTCATTCATATTAGCATATGATATACTAATGTTGAAAATAATTCTAAGGAAAAGGGTGAGCATCATGAATATGATCACAGTGAGTGGTTTTCTGATGGTGGTCGTGGTAGAGGTCGAGGTTACAATGGCGGATTCAGAGGTCACGGTCATGGGGGTGGAAGGATTTATTTCCCTTGTGGGAATTTTTATACATGTGGATCTCCTGATCACTACAGGTGTGAATGTACAAAGAATATCATGTGTTCTTTTTGTGGAAAGCATTATAGTTATGAAGAATGCCCAGACTTGTTTGAACACTTAAGAAAGAAACATAAACAAGAAAATAAGGGCATGGGAATGGTTAGAGTACAACATACCATGAAATACTAATGGATGACAAAGTTAGCGCTAGATACTGAGTTGGTACCTATAAATATTATTACATGCGTTGAGGTTGCGCGCACTAGGGAAGTTTTGCAATATAATCCTACCATTATTAAGGAATAAGTCATTCATACCAAGTATCCAAACCATATGCATCAGAAGGAGGTTTATTAAGAAACCATGGAGGTAATTCAGAATTTACATGGTGAGATACAATGTTTGAAGGACCAGTCGTGAAATTTGGAATAAAATAGAGCAACAGATCTCCATCAGATAGATATTGTTGATTTTAAATAGGTTTGCAAGATGTTGTGCTAAAAGAACATTATTCCTTTGTTGGAGAGTTGGTTCAAGGGAAACACTCCACACACTGGGAATAAGCATGAGAGATAGCTTCTACATGTTAATATTCCTCTGAATAGTCTAGATTATGACAAGGAGATTACTCTAAATGTTGTTTTTGATGGTTGACTTTTGAGTATCATCCTGATTAACACAAGCACAAAAGTAAATGTACTCACTTTGGATGTGTGGGTTCAGATGGGAATACATTCATTACAATCATCTTCCAATTTTTTTTTCATGGAAAATTTTACTAAGGCAACGCCCATTGGAGTTTTAAAATATGCATCCATTACTATACAGGAGGCCAAGTTCACTGGGGAATTTGAGGTCTTAGTGCTTTTAGAAGTAGAAAATCTTCCCGCATTACTTGGGCACCCTTGGTGCTATGTAAACAATGTTGACATATGATTCAATAAGGGGTATATCATATTTGAGAACAAAGAAGAGTGTTTCATCATACCTCTCACATATGGGAAATCTACACCTTATGTAGATCCCTTAAGTGAAGAAGACTTGAACAGAATTTACGGTGCCCATTCTAGATCTAGAAGTTCTTGAGCCATGAAAAGGAGTTATCATGTGGGATGATGCACGTTCAATGAGCGATACTACAAGTGTTACATGTGATAATTGGGTGCATGACACTTATGAAATGGTTGGGTGTAAAGTACAAAGTGCAGCTACACACGTTAGTAAGTCATGTAGTATCAGGCACTTGGGCAGTAACTAGGTACCAAATTATAGAAGTGAAGATAATCTAGAAGTATTTCTGCTTGCTATGGAAGTTCAATGGGAATGTCAGGTGGAAATAAGGAACATGTTAGTATATAATTTGTGCGGGATAGAAATGCATTGGTGGATGGTTCACAGGGATAATATTTTGGAATGGAGAGATGTAAGGATTGCTTTATCTGCTCAATTTCTAAGAAGCTATGAACCTACTCATATTTTTGAATTTCATGGTAATGATCCTTTACAGTACCACATTTAGCAGTGTGAGATAATCTGAATGGAGGGGTAAGAAGATTTACCACCTTCTTTATGGGTGCACAATTTTTATTTCACCTTGTGAAGTTCTGCACGTGCATGGTATGTCTATGCCAAATTAAATAGGGAGACTTGAAATTGGCAAGAAATCACTGAAGGTATGACTCAGACCTTTGATTATTTTTCTTCTAAACCTCTGGTGAATGAGGTATAGCAGGTTATGAAATGCTTAACTATGGGAGATAGTGCAAATGTATAAGAGTTACTTTAGGAGTTGTTAGGAGAATTAGACCTGGTGGCACAATTTGAATAGGAAGAAACAAATGAAGAGTAGCTTAGGCACAACTTCTTAGAAAGATAAAAGGGTAAGATGATCTACATGGTTGATGATGAAGAGGTAGATAACCTAGACATTACACACACATAGGATGCATGCGAAGTCTTGGATAGTGTATATGAGAAGGTGCACGCGTACCATGAGCCCATGAAGACCAAGAAAGTGAAAATTGGAACAAATTTTAAACCCAAGGAAGTTATTATTAGAGATTACTGGTCTGACTTTGAAGTTTCTAAAATCATTGAGCTATTGCGTGACTTTCAGGACTTGTTCCCTAGAGGTTATCATGAACTAAAAGGTGCACATGAATCATTGGGAGAGATAAAGATAAAGATAAAATATGGTGTGTTCCCATCTCAGAAGAGGCCTTATAGGATGAATCTGAACTTACACGTCAAAGTAAAATAAGAAATTGAAAAAATTTTAATTTTAAAAATTATTGTGTTGATTGAGGATTTTGAATGGGTGAGCCCTAAGGTGATCAACATCAAGAAAGATGGCAGAATCAATATTTTTGTGGATTATAGGGAGTTAAATGTTGCATGTGTGATCAAGCCCTTTCCCACACCATTTACTAAGAAAATCTTGAAAGGTGTTATAGGGCATGAAATATACACCTTCATGGATGGATTATCTAGATATCATCATGTCTGGATAGTTGAAGAAGATCAATAAAAGAAAAATTTCACCACTAAGTGGGGAATTTTTGCATACATAGTTATGCCCTTTGGATTAAAGAATGGGCCTATAGTATTTTCATGCATAGTTGTACAAGCATTTTAGGATTTTAGTCACATGTTCTTACAGGTGTATCTGGATGATTGGACAGTCTATGGGCTTGTGAAAAATCATTGTGATAATCTGAGGTTGATGTTTGAGAGGTGTTGGTAGTTGAGCATCTCTTTGAACATCAAGAAGTGTATATTTGCCACACCCTTTGGAATTGTTTTGGGACATATCATTTGTAAAGAAGGCTTGGTAGTGGATCCTGCTAAGGTAGTTATTATTTTGGCCTTAGAAGTGCTACTAGCCAGAGCAAGGTGCATGGATTCTTGGGGCACACAGGTTATTACATAAATTTTATAAAGGGATATGCCAAGATCATCACACCCTTAGAAGAGTTATTTAAGGGAAAAGTCAAGTTCTATTGGGTTGAGGCACAAAAGCGTGCATTTGACACACTGATGGAAAGGCTTGCTAAAACACCTATTTGGCACTTTTCTTCATGGTCTAATCCTTTTCACGTTCATGTAGATGCCTCTCACATGGCCATTGGTGTTGTATTAGCTTAGCTTGGGGAAGGGATTGTTGATCATCCTATTTTATTTTCTAGCATAAATTTGACTTCAGTAGAACAGAATTATACAATGACAGAGTATGAGGCCTTGTCTATGATCTACACGATCCATAAGTTTTGACAGTATTTTCTTGTTGTCCCATTCATATTTTATACAGATCACATGGCACTAAATTACTTAGTAAATAAGCTCATTTTGCAGGGACGTATATGTCATTGGGTACTATTGTTTTAGGAATTCAATTTTACAGTGGTGGTTAAGCCCAGTAAGAGTGATTCTGGTCCATACCATTTATCAAGGATTCAATCAAGGGAGGAAATACAGACAATTAAAGACACAATGTTAGATGCCCAATTGTTTTGGTTGAACTATGCGCCCTCAAACTTGGAGGATACTGTTTTATTTTTACGTACATGTGTGGTGTTTATGGGCATGAAGGCGTTAGAAAATAAGCAACTTGTTATTCGCGCCACACCTTATATGTTGATCAGTGGTGACTTATACAAACTAGGTAGGGATGAAGTTTTGCACCAATGTGTACTTGAGCATGAGCAGGCAACAATTATAGAGGAGGATCATGGTGGTATTGTAGGTGGACACTATGTAGGGGATGCCACAGTGCACAAGATTCTACTAGTTGGCCTATGGTGGGAGACATTATATAAGGATTGAAAAGAATATTATAAGGCTTGTGACCATTTTCAACACCTTGAAAAGCCTGGGCACCGAGACAAAATGCCTTTGAGGCTTATTACTAGTGTAGATCCTTTTGAGAAGTGGGAAATTGAATTTGTGGGCCCTATTTCCCAAGCCATGCACAGGATAGGATCATGTTGTATTATAAATTGTACTGATTATCTTACAAAGTGGTTAGAAGCAATACCTACAAAGGATTATAATGCTTCTACAGTAGCAAGGTTCCTATGGGAAACTATTATTAGCAAATATGGCTGCCCTTTAAGTTTAACAAGTGATAGGGGTACTCATTTCCTTAATGAGACTATCAAGATATTATTGGATGATTTTATGGTTGCACACCATAGGAAAACTCCTTAACATCCTTAGGAAAATGGAACTATTGAATCCTTCAACAAGATATTGAGCCATAACTTGAAAAAAAATTTGATGTTGGAAGGAGAGATTGGGATGACAAGGTTTCTATGGTACTTTTGGCATACAAGACAACCTAAAAAAGGTTGAATAAGGCAACACCCTTTCAGCTGGTGTTTAACTCAGATGCAGTTCACCCCATGGAATTCATGTTACCTTCTTTGTTTATTGTACTCCTAGGAGGTCTAGCCAATGAGCAAGCATCAGAAGATTAAATTGAGAAATTTGTTTAGTTGGATGAAAGGCCCGCCATGGAAAGATGGAGTCAGAAGCAAGAAAAAGCTAGGAAGAAGGAATGACATGATAGGAACATCAAGGATAAGAAGCATGAGGTTGGGAAAATAACACTTCTATACAATTCAAACTTTTTGTGCCACCCTAGAAAGCTTAAGGTGCATTAGTTGGGACCTTATGTAATCACTTATATACTTGATTCTGACACTTTCTAGTTAAAGGTGCTGGTTGGAACATGGTTTCCCAATTACTTCAATGAGAGTAGGCTAAATCCCTATTATAAATAAGCCTTCTTGGTGTTTGTAATAAGGTAGTATTTCCACTTAGATTAGGTTTCCATTAATGCATTTCCTTTATGCGTGTTTCCTTCATCGTTGCTATGCTTTATTAATTTAGTTCAGTGTTTAGTGTAATAAGCATGTTTGCGCGACAAAAATTGATTACTATCTAAAAGTGTTTAATGTGTAGATGACCATGCATACCCTTAGTGTGGGGTGTTTGGAGAAGGATTAACTACTAGTTTTGTATAATGGATCAAGGTACATGATAAAGATAAACTCACAGGTGATTTATAAAAGAAAGAATCAGGAAAGTTTCTCAAATTTTGGACCATGTGTAGGGAGATGGATGCTTAGTATAATGTAAAGGAGGCTACAATATTTGAGACTAATTGGGAAGAGTCATATTGGATAAGTAATTTGGCGCATAGAAGTGTAGGGAGAGGAGATATGTGATAGAAAAGTATTTGGTGTGTCATAAGGTTATGACTGAGGCATGAAAATAAGAGGTGCGGAAGAAGTGGTGCGATGCGCGGCGAAGCATGGATGTGAAATTAGTTTTGCGTACAATGGTAGATGGGAGTAATTAATGTGAAGAATTTTTGAAAATTTATATAAATTTGATGTTTTTAAATGAAATTTATTACCTTACATGTTTGAGAGTAAAAAAAGTGTGAATTACAATGAAGAGCTAGAGATAAAGAGCAATTTGTAGATTGACAGACCAGGTGGGATCAAAGCATGGTGTTTAGAAGCGTTCGACATAGAATTGTGATTCAAGAGTTGGTACAAATTTTTTGAGAAGAGTTCATATGACTGGGGTTTGAAAGAGGCATAGTGTAACTAGGGTTTGAAAAATTGATGACAGCTTGCACTCACAGAAAGCAAGGTTTTCAAGTAATAATTTTGGGTTATAGAACACTCCACAAAGTTGAGGAAAAAAAGTATGGCACCACAGCGATCTCTAGTTGTGGAGGTAGAGGCCGAAGAAGCAAAAGAAAATTGGTTGGTGGAAATGTTATATCTGGAGGAATTAATTGAGGGGAGACCTTGGAAAATAAAAATAACATAATGTAAGATCTTAGATACCAACCACAGAATAGACAAGTGTTTAAAGGATATCACTATTGAAGTTGTCAGAAAAACAAATAGAAGGACAACATATGGAGAAAGGATTTTGGACAACTCTGTGAGGATATTTCTTGAGAATGTGTGGGTCATGTAAATCCTCAAATTACCTTACTTTGTGAATCCTAAGAAACTATATCAATGGATTATGTTGCGTGTACACAAGGATTTCTTTTACTTCGTGATATGATGGATGCAGATCACTGATAAAATTATTGAAAGGGTAATGAGGTTACACAACACCTGATGGTAAATTACAAGTGACTTATTAGATGATGAATGGATTGATGCAACATTTGGTGTTCTCAAGTATAAGAAGGGAGGCTGAGTTTTTAAGGTGATAAATATAGGGGATATGGCTATAAGGGTTATAGTATGGCTTATAGGTTGTAAAATGGGTGCCTTCGAGAGATGGAATGAGGTGAATCAATGTTGGTTGCACATAACACACAAGATGGCCAAAAAAACTTACTACAACATTGTTAGATAAATTGTGGAGAGCTTGGTGGCTGAGGCACGCATTCAGGTAGATAAAGGTGATAATATTACTTGGGGCATCATTCTTTTATTACTTTTATTCAATGAGATTGGTGTACTTGATGGACCAAGGGAAAATGTTTTGGAATTTCCCTTGGAAAATAAGTCCCCGAAAAAGAAAATTTAAAATTATATATTAAGGGGTACAATTTCTAACACCTACAATGAGCACCAATAGAAATGGTTTAGGAGGCTACACTGGGCATTTGAAGGGGAGTGATGCATTCTGAATGAGCTTCCTATAGTATTAAATGGTAAAGCATATTTTTCCATTTATCAGAATTTTAGCTTAGAAAGGTTTCATATGTAGATGGGTGAGAAGAACCCCTGGTGCAAGCTACCATTAGCCTTTACTGCAAGGTATTTTCATAATTCTGTCAACATATTACATAACACATGTAAGCTTAAGTTTGATTTTGATGAGATCGACATGGATATTCATATCTTGTGGAAAACATATGTATGGTCAAACCGGGAGGCGTATGTTGAAACACTTTAAACAGATAACATTGATTTCACCCTAGAGACTATGGTTGTAGGAAAGATCAAGCCAACATGTGTCTATGTATACTTAAGGCCACACTTTAAAGATGGAAAGGTGGTAAAAGGTGAGGAAATATCTCTACACTTGCCCCCAAATATGAAGCAAATAGTGGGTAGGTAAAGGCCATTTACACCCGTGCCACCTACTCAAGATGAACAAGTGCCTAAGGGCTTATAAAATGTACTGGAGTAGGAGGAAGAGATAGGTGATAGCACTGGACTGGACCATACTGTAGACCCCAAATTTGGGTCACACTCCCCCTTCACCCCACATGTATATTAATTTAATTACCTACAATTAAATTAATGTCCATGCTCACAATATTCATTATTTAATTACCTTAATTGAACTAATTTCCACATCACCCCACCACATCACCTAGACACCTCATCACAGACTTATTCTTAGCATGTTTCCTTCTAACTAGGACTCAATATCCACTTACCATAACTAACTAATACTTATTCTATCCCTAACACTAAATGCCTATTCTTCCTATAACCACATGCACACTTACATACAAATGGAAAAATCCATTTTGGATCTGCAACAACAGGAAAAACTATCCAAAATGTAGCCAAGATCTAGTTATTTTGGCAACCTAGGATATCCCGCCTTAACCAATGTCAGTCAATCCTGAAAACTGATGCCAATCACCCTAAACCACTTGTCATCGGTTACCATATAATCACTTTGGTAACCTTGTTTGAGAGGTTAGAAGAATTATTCGAGTTTTGGAGAAGAGAGATCTGCATGCAAGCACACACCAGAGCACTCCTACACACCCAAACATCTTGAACTGAGCTCCAAGCACTAATCTGAAGGGCAAGCATTCACATGGTAACATTCCACAGAAGCACGATCTGTGAGCACTAACCATTGGTTCCACGCATCAACCATCACATCCATACAATCACCAGGTCTACTAAGTACAAGTAAGTACATTTGAGATATGCATTCTTCCATACTTAGATCAATTTCTTTATCTCTATTTGGGATTTCCTAGTATCCTTCTGCATCTCTTCACCTCTCATCATTCCTGTCTAATCCCTCCACCTAATCACCTACAACCTCTTCAACCCTCAAATACCTAACTCTAGAACATCTCTAATTATTCCCAACACTATCCATCAATCTCACAATTCTCTTTCCATTCTCTATGTAATCACAGAGAATCACCAAAACAAAACTTCATTGAGTATCTATCAGCCCAACCCTACCAATTCCTATTAAGCTAAACCATCTTTAGTCTATCCTCAAAAACCAGCATTGGTCATACCAGACCAACGTCGGTCTCTGTTTCTGGTATATCTTCCTATAAGAGACAACCTCATAGCATTTACCCAAATAACCCAAACCACTCAAAACTTGACCCTGACCTGTCCCAACCACCTTATTTACCTGTTTGACTTCCATATCTGATCATAACCTAGCCTGTTAGATTAGATTTGCTTATTGTACTTGAATGAGACACCTAAATCATATCAACTACAATAGGACAATATTGGTTTACTTATTATTTTTTGCATTAATTGTTTTAAATAGTGGATTGACATAGCCATCTAGGAAGTATCACACTTCCCGGATCTAGCATACACTAGGCAGTCCACTGACATATATTGTTTAATATTCCTCTTGTGGTCTTGTTTTGTATTTGCAGGTAGTTCCTCCTCGAAAAAAGGAAGTTCTCAAAATCACCATTGGATTACAAAATCAAGAATGCGCACTCTACCTTCCACATTCATTCATAGGTATTCTTCCTCACCCTTACCTTATATATTTTTCTCTTAGATATGCACACTATTCGGAAAAACATTTTGGCACACTCGGTGGGACCCTCTCTTGGGTTCATTGCATTTTATTCATATAGGGAAGATTTTTGTGTGTTTCTTTCCATTTGAACAATACACATTTAATCTTCTCCCTAGTAATATTCTTTTCTTCTAATTGTGTAAAATGACATTTGTCATTTGGTGCTTAAAATGAACCAATTCTTTCATCTTGCATTTGCATGGTAGTGGAAGAGCACATTCTTGACCTATTCATTATTTTACTTCATTAAATATAATTGTTGATTTGGGTTATAAAATTTGATGCATTTCATCCTTATATGCCACATTATTAGCTCACATTTTAAAATGAGCACAACCTATATGTTGGAAGTCATGCCTAGCTGATAGTTGACACAATTAAACCATAGAAAGGACTTTCTTCTCTCCTCTCTTTTCCAAACTACATAAATTTTAACTTACACATATTTTTAAACAACATCCTACCTAGAAGAAGTTGTCAATGATCACACGATTAGAGGATTGATAGTGGACGCCCAGTTGGTTATCTCTATATAGTCATCATCTTAGAGAAAGGACCACCCCCACCATAACATAACTTGAAGCCTCACCTTTAGATTTCCTTCTTTGTAAGATACCTTCCCAACCAAAAACTCTAATCTAAATTGACAAGTCATTCTTAATAGCATAAGCTAAAACAAACATAAATTCACTTTTAGGATTACATGTTTTTCTTAGCTTTTTTCTTGACATGTGCATTTTGAGGTGTGAGTTACGATTCTTCATTTCTTCTTCTTTCTTTTGCACTCCCCATCATAGTTGGAGTATTTTGGATATTTCTAGAGTGTGTTCAGGACCTCATCTCATCCTTCTTATATTTTTGGGTTGGTCCTTCATCTAGTTTAATTCACCAAAACCTCATTTTCTTTTCATTTCTGTCTAATTTCATAGTAACCGGCATTGGTTTAGCAACCATCGTCGGTTTACCTAACCAGTGTCAGCTTCTATATATTTTGGTTATTTTACCTGAAATAGCACTTCATCACCTATTCGTTTCTAATTTTGGCCCTCAATACACCATCATATCCCTTAACTATTCTCATATCTCTTTTAGGTATAGTTTCCCCAATTCATATTCATCAATTTTGTTTCATTTGCTAAAACTGGTACTTTCCCAGATTGATTAGTATTGGTTATCATAACCATCATCGGTTCCCCTATAACCATCATCAGTACATACTTACTATTGTTAGATTATGTGTGTTTAATTTTTAATCAAAACACTGACCAAATTTATCCCTTGGACTTTATTCTTCTCTTCTTTTTTTATTTTCTATGTCATTTACAGATTACAATCTTACTAGGTCAACACTAATTCACATGGTGTTGACATTGCAGACAAAATAAAGCCCTTGTATCTCACAACAGTTGTCAACCAATCCCACCTATTCCATCACTGCCATCCATCCTATCACCTATAGATCTAACTCATCTTATCCCCATTACTACCGGAGGCGAGGAGTTTGCAAGACTCCTTGATCAGAATCCCTGTGGCCTTACAATACTATCTTTCCCACTCATCTACCTAAGACTCCTTAAGACATTCCTAATATATGGCATGCTCATGTATCTATTCCTCCTACCCTTGCACCTAACTTCCACGTCAACTACCACTAGCTCGAGGCTACCCTCATCAACATTACCCCCTTGTGGTCTCTCAGTTAGGTTCCACCTCTACCATAACTACTGCCCCAATGACATGTCTATTTCACCTGTGGTGTCAACCATTCCTTCACCAACTTCCTTGAGTATAGCCCCATCTCCCTTTTTTCATATATACCAGTTGCATCACAACCACCTCTAGTGTCGGCAACCCACACCCCATTCCAAAATCTGGTTCTTTCCATCCCTTGGTCTCTACCACCCATTACCACGAGAGTTGTTGTGACCACCCCACCTATTTACATGCATCATCAAAAACCCCCAATCTCTTTGTCACTTATTCAGGGTACATTCCACCTGTATCTATCCCCCCTTCACAATTTTCATATTTGGCACCCTCATGTACTGGGATGCCCTCCACATCATACACCCATTATCAACCTCCCTTTACTGTAGGAGGCACCCATTCCTCACAACCCACTAATGACCTCATTAGGATGATGATGGAAAAGATGCAGACATTAGAAGCATCAGTTTCTGGCTCTCATAACTCCTTGACCTATGATGAAATTTGTAATGAGCCTATTCATCCATCCATTCCTATTTGCCCATACCCTGTACATTGGGAAATGCCCAAGTTCAACTGTTTCAATAGTAAAGAGGAACCATAACAAAACTTGCGGTCATTCAAACATGGGTGCTACCTAATTTCCCATGATGATGCTTTTGCTCTTACAAACATTTCCCATGTCCCTAATAGGACCGGCCTTAGATTGGTACAACAATTTACCTAGACATTCATCTACTCCTTCAACCAAGTGGCTCAAGCATTCCTATGACCACTTCTCATTCAATGTAGTCAAAAAGGTCACCATGACCAACCTATATTCGACATGAATAGTATGACAATGAATCTATTCATAGATTTCTTTTCTCGCTGGCGGAGTCTTATCAACCAATTAACATTCTAGTTGCCTCAAACTGAACTTATTGAGTTGTTCACTAGAGCTTGTGCTAGACACATCTCACCAACTCTGTCAAGTACAAACCTTTAGAACCTTCGATGAAGCATTCACCATGGCACAAAATCTAGAAATTCATGCCATTGAAGAAAATAAAATCCAATTATGAAAACAAGAATTCCCCGTTCAAACCAAATGATTCTTCTTCATCATTCAAAACCCTCAAAATATTTATTCAAAATCCAAAGGATTTGCCAATGCGGTAGTTCTCAAAGCTAGGTCCATTCTCATCCCTCTAATCAAGCCCAACCTTCTTCCAATCTTTCCCCTATCTAGACCTTTCAGTTGGAGGTAGCAGTGGAAGTACACTTCAATTAGAGAGCCCTATTCTTTAGTCTTGGAAAAGCTTCTTAAAGATGGATCCATTACACTTCTTCCCATAAAACCTCATACTAGTTTCGATCCCACTCGTCCTATGCCTGTATGGTATAAGGATCATGACTACTATAATTATCATTGTGTCAAAGGCCATAGTGATGGTAACTGCATAAATTTTAAGAACATTGTCCAAGAGATGATAGATAATGGAGACCTTTTCGTGGACAACCCAAACATGTTAGTAAATCAAAATTTACACATCTTTAAGAAGTTTTCCCTAATCATAAACCATCATCTAATCAAAATAGTGAACCTTCATCCAACGAAAAGAAATGTCTATGAAGTCCATTTAGGTTTCACACTATTTGTCCCCTTCCTCAAATAAATCACCTATTTTGAACACAGGAAATTTTGGCATGAGCTCCTCTTACCCTACTATAGGAGCATATTATTAATTTTATTCAAATTAATTCCTTCATCCTCTTTAATATTTAGATTTAAATATTATAATTAGTAATGCCCACATATCCACCTCATAACCTAGAACACCTCATTAAGCCCCATCACCCAAAGACCTATTCATTAGTCAAGTTGTCATAACTAACTAAAACCTACCCAAACCTCAACCATCAATGCCTACATTCCCTCTAGGACCACATCCTGCATGTTAGAAGGAATCATTTCACCTCAATATCCTGATCCATGGGGTAGTCTTGAAACAAGTTACCCACAAAAGGCTAAGGGGATCTCCTACCATAGAGATTTTCATACATAACTACCTAGGAAATCCCTGCCCTATACCAAGACGCCCATTACCCATGACTCAGCTGATCCGGATTAAGCCGACAAGTCCATGGCTAGCCAGTTACCTTTTCAACTCAAATACAACCTTATTTCTTACAGAGGTTGCCACATTGTTTTGGAGGTTATTTGTGAGAGATAGACATCTTCTTAGAACGTCTGACAAAACTAGAATTGTATGCCTAAGACAAATAATTCCAACATCAGTACTCAACATCTTGAAATAGCCCATAGTAGAGTACCCAAAGCAATCAACGAACCTTCCTTCACAGGAGCATTTGGGGAAGTTCTAGCACTACAGTTTTTGAGGTTCATTTGATCACCCACCATTACCAATGCCAGGCATCAAGCTTGTACAAATAGTAAGCTTGTTCACCATGCATTGGTTCCTGTATCACCCAGAATCATATCCTGTTTACATTTGAGAGAAATGGTTTGAAGTTCTCTCATTTCCATTCCCCACCCCTTTTTACCTCCAGTTGAAAACTTGAAGGCCATCATTTTGTCCACACCCTTACATTTCCCATACCTGGACCTCTATCATTCATGTGCATATTAGGATCCATACGAATCTCGCCATTTCCAAAATCCCACCGTTATATAATCCCGGATCTATCACCCAGCCAAGCTTCATTGAGTTCTTGTACCCCAGACCATACCAATGCCGATCATCCATGCCTATCATGGAAGTTAAACAAAACTGATGTTGGTCTCTGTGAAATTTTATCATAAATGTAAATTAGGCCTAAAACCACCACCAAATACCCTAAGGGACCAGAAGTTCTAACCCTAACCCATAACAGTATCCTGCACGGAGTGACCTTGACCTTTAGATTTCAATCATAGCCTAGACCATGGTGAACGAATTTGCTTATTGTAAATGAATGAGATACATAAATCATTTTAAATACAGTAGGTTTTATTTTATTCCCAGCATTAAGTTGTTTTAAATAGTGGATTGCACAGTCGTCTAGGAAGTATCAAACTTCCCTAAAGATCTAGCACACGCTAGGCAGTCCACTAGATATTGTTCAACTTTTATTTGGTGGTCTTGTGAAAGCCATTTCAAAGTTCCTCCAATTTTGTGAATCTCTCACATTTTGCTATGGTATGAAGTCATACGTGCGTAGATAAAATATAACCAACATCTTTCAACAGGTATTCCTGACCTATGCCCATTACACTACCTGTTTCATCATTTTCTAAGAAACGTCTAAGAATCGGGTGAAACACATTTCTAAAATTTCCATGAAGTCCATGAAGTTTTTTTATATCATACCAACCATTCCTCAAATCTCCACCTGAACTTTTTCTATTGAAAGATTCTGAAACTGAGCTCCTCTACTACCACAAAGGTTGGATACCTCTTCTACTCCTTCATGTTCTGAGGAATCCCCTTCATCTCCCCTACTCTCATGGATTTGGAGCCCATTGTTTTTTGACTGATGTCATTTCTACGTCTCCCTCAAAAACTACTGAACAGTCAATAGTATTAACTCTCCCATCAACATGAGAATTAGTTCATCACCTTCTCCTCCACCAAGGGAGAAGTCTACCTCATCCCCACCTACCATCTCTCCTACCCATGGGATATTCTTCAGGCATAGCCACTATATGTTGGGGAAATGCTCCCTCAACATCCCATAGACCCCGTTGATCTGATCTCTTTTCTCTCTTCTACCCATAAACTTTGAAATTAGCCAATTCCATGTCTCACACACATATTTTACAAGGATTTCCACCAAACGTTAACTGCATTGTTTCCAGTTCTTACAAGAGTCCCATTTTCACGGTTGGCTGATCACTTGGATTACATTGATAATTTCTTACTTGTGGGGATGTCATTTCGGCTCCCCTTTTTGACTCAAATGCAAATTTCTCCTAAATATACCTCCACAATCTTCCAATCATGCATGTCGAAACAGATTATTCTTCATCACCTATACCTACACCAAAACTTTACCCATGACTAAAACCATTCCAATACCTAAGAGTCTACCCACACCTATATCTGCATCTATATCTAGAATCATCAATACCTTGGGTGTCATGCCAATGTCAAGCCTTACCCATCCACCTATCAAATTAGACTTAGCCACGTCTTCCCAAACCAACACCAAATTATTCCTCTGCCTAAAAGGAAGACCCAACCTTCTAGGCCTCATACACCAGTCTCACCTACCACACCTTTTTCACCTTTTCCCCTTCCGTCCATTCTAGGGCCTCACCCATGTCAACCTTGGCCAAGTAGTCTCCTAACCCAAGGCAAGTAAAAATCTAAGCAACCTACTGCTTCATCATGATCCTTTGTTACACCTAATTTACCTACACAACAAACACCCTCACCCTCACCCGTACATTTCTTACCACCTATACCTCCACCAGCTACTATAACCCTAACTTTTCCTATATGACTTCAACCCATACCTTCCACCCAACCTCTACCAACCACTTCCACCACAACTCTATTATCCCCATGGGTAACCTATCCTCTTCCACCATCTCCTTTCCCTTCTGCATCATGTACTCCCATGTCACCTTTACCCAAGAAGGTGTAACCCAAATACAAGAATCCACTACCCTCCAATAAGGTAGTTAAAACCAACAAAACCTTCCATTGCTAGCTCTTCTACCACACCTTTACCTAAGCAGATGCCATCAAAACCTAAGACAATACCACTTACCAAAGCCATAGGTCTAACCCATTCCTCCTCCTATAATTCCTCTTCCCTCCTGATCATCCGCACCTTTACCCAAACCCACACTCACTTCCCATTATGATCCATTGGCAGGGTCCTACACCAACATCCTAACCAATCTCTTAGAGACTTCAATCATCACATTACCACCACTTCGACCTTACAACCCTCTCAAACCCAAACCAAAAGGGTTTGATGAAACCAAGATTTTTTGCCTATCATTGTGTGCCAGGGCATGATGTAGAAAATTGTAAGGCTCTAAAAACCATTCTTCTCCAACTTTTTCCTCTTGAACAAAATTTCGATGATGATGACCTTCTTGATGAGGACCATGTTCCACCTTCACCTGTCACCACACATCATCATCCCTTGCTTCTTCAATGACCTACATCTCCACCCCCACAACCCTTTTTTCCACCTCAAAAATTTGAGATCAACATGGTCCATATCAAAGAGTTGGCCAAATCACCACCCAAATGCTAGTGTGCCCTACTCACTTCACAAGGCTTTTCCCCCCATTAGGTTTTTTACCCATCATTCTGTTACACTACTCATCCCACACCTTCTCCATTTACCACCTCCACTTAGATTAACATGGTCCAAGTTGTCACCCGCACCGAAAAGGATAAAGGAAAAGAAAAAACAACTAGCCCATCAACCAAACCCATGCCCAATATACCATCTGCACCCATTCCCCAAATCACCATTTGAGGACCCACATACCCTATCTCTGATGGGGTCACCCATTATACAATGATAAAACAATTACATCAATCCCCTCTAAAGATGTCTTTGTATGATCTTGTCAAACTTCTAAATCTCATAGACAAGCCCTTATGGAGGTTTTGTAATCCATCAAAGTTTTACCCAATGACCCCACACCAGTGGCCTCCATTATCACCCCTCACCATGTGGCCTTGCTTACCAAATCATCTCCTATCTTCTATGCCCTCTCACTCATAAGTCACCACCCTCAGTTTCTATGATGAGGAGATTATACCTCTCCAATCATATGACCCTGATCCTCACCCTTTTCATTTCCGTCTATATCAATAACATATGCATACGATGCATCATGATCAATGGTGGTTTTAGTATTAACATCATCTCCTCCCACACATACAATCAAATGCATCCTTCCAATTATATGCATAATAACCCAGTTATGTTACGCTCCTTCAATGACACCATCACCTCCACCCTTGGCACCATTATTCTCCATGTTTGTGTGGGCCCTCGCACTGTCTCAAAATTATTCTATGTCTTAGAGGGAGAGTTCCAGTATAACCTATTTCTTGGTAGACCTTGGATTCATGTCATGGGTTGTGTCCCTTCAACTTTACACCGCTGTGTAAAATTCGAACATGAAGGGCATAACTATACCATCCCCACTAACCCATCACCATACAAAACTTGTAACATGTTATACCAACCTAACGATGTACTTGTACTAGTCAAGGCATCTGCCACTACCCCCACTTCTCCTTCACCCATGAATCCATCCACCAATGCTACCACCACATCTCCCACACCTAACTCTTCTATTCCTACTATTCTCATAGCCTCTGCAGCTGATCCATCTACTTCCCAACCAACTAATACCCCTCCTGCCCAATCGTATAGTGATTCATCTATCCCTGCTACCTGCATATCTACTACTGATCCCTTAGAAGGTGTTTTTCAATGCCTCACTCTGGGGAGTACCGCCTCTACAATATTAACACATTCCTCACTATGCAAGAGTATGGAAACCTATGCCAGTACCCTCATTATGACTATCACATAGGACAGGTTTTCCCTTATGGTCCTCCCCACCTTGGCACTAACTTAATGTATGGGGGACTTGATACTTCCACTTATTCACCCAAACCTCCATCCCAAACATGACCATTTTCATCTGACCTCCAATCCCTCATAAACCACCACTTCACCCACACTTTCCTTCACCGTTCCATATGGAAAGGATTTGGCTTTGGTTTTTATGAACAAGGTTGTCATACTGTCATTCCATGTACCACCCGTAAACACAAAGATCATAGTGTTATTGGATTTTCCACACCATCTTCCAAGAAGGCCTGCATTTACCTCATTGAGGAAGACAAGCCTTCTCCACCCCATTCACCAATGTCACCACCTTCACTCACATGGAGTCCATATATCCTGAATCTATTTCTCCTAACTCTTATTTTTCATAACACGATTTCCCCAGGATCTCTAACTTATCAATATGATGGCGAGGCTCCATCTTCTTTTCCCTTCATGTATCCTAACATGATAGATGATGATACACCTTCTATTAACATCATTTAATGTTAGGATGATGATTATATACTCACCTACCTTGGTGTGGAAGATTCTTATATTCACCGGTTTTTACCTTCTGAGACACAAACCATGTTGAATGAATCGACTATCGAAATCAACATTAACACTCATGATGACCCACACATTCTAAAGATAGGCCAATCTTTAGATGTTTTTGAACATGAAGCTTTTACTTCTTTCCTCCAGGACCATGTCAATGCTTTTTCTTGGTCCTATGTCGATATGCTCGGTATTGACCCAAACATTGTGGTCCATAATATCATAACCATTCTTGATGCCAAACCCATAAAACAAAATGTGCAGAAAATGCATCCTTGCATTGCTCTTCTTGTCAAAGAAGAACTTTATCTCCTTCTCCATATTTTCCTTCATCCTACCCATTGACTATCCCCAATGGATTTCTAATATTGTTCCTATCACAAAAGCAAAGGGGGACTCCAAATTTGCATGGATTTCTGTGACCTCAACTTAGCTTGCCCTAAAGATGACTTTCCTCTACTAGGAATTGACCAACTAGTTGATTTCACCACCATCCATAAAATTCTATCACTCATGGATGGTTTTTCGGGTTATAATAAAATATTACTTGCTCCAAAAGATCAACAAAAACTACCTTCATCACTCCTTGGGGGACCTTCTGTTATCGAGTCCATGCCTTTTGGCCTTAAAAACATTGGTGCTACATATTAGCGAGCCATGACTTATATATTTCATGAAATAATGCATTGCATATTGGAAGATTACATGGATGACCTTCTTTCCAAATCTAAACATCAGGCCAAACACTTGATAGTCCTTAAGGTCATCTTTGACCACCTCATCAAGTATTGTGTTTTCCTTCAACCTAAGAAGTGTGTCTTCATGTTACTTTTAGGAAAACTCCTTGGTTTTATCATTTCTTTGCATGCCATAGAAGTCAATCATGCTAAAGTAAAGGCTATTGTAGAAATTCCTTTGCCTACTAATCTCCGTCAACTTCAAATTTTGCAAGGTAAAATGTAATCTATTCATCGGTTTATTTCACAACTTTCCGACCGATACCAACCATTTCATCGTCTCCTCAAAAAGGATGTATCCTTCAAATGGGATGATGACTACCACAAATCCTATGAAACCTTAAAACAATACCTTCTCCAACCACCTGGAGCTCATTCCCCTTAAATATGACCAACCCTTTTACCTATGCATTTCTTCTACCGACCATTCCTTAGGTGCCATGCGCACTCATCGCGATGAGAAACATAGAGAGAAGGAATTTTATTACATAAGTCGTATCCTTTTAGACTATGAAACTAGGTACACCCATACTGAAAACCTTTGCTTAGCCTTAGTTTTGTTCACCACTAAACTTTGTCATTACCTACTCAACCACAAAACCTTTTTCATCACTAACATTGGTCCCCTACATTACAGATACACTAAATCCTACCAGCATCAATGTGTTACATGTTGGCTCATGCTTCTTGCATACCTTGATCTTGAATTCATCCATCAAAATTTTGTTTAAGGCTAAGCCATAGCTGACCAACTAGTAGACACACCTCTCTCTAGAGATCAACCCTCTAACTTCGATTTCCCTGATGAATCCATTGCTACCCTCTCTTTGGATGATACCACTTACCAAATGACCTTATTGTTTGATGGTTTCAAATGTTAGCATGGGGGTGGTGTAGCTGTTATCCTCATTCCTCTTGATGGTGAACCTATGCCTTTATCTATCAAAATGGATTTTGATTATACTAACAACATCTCCGAATATGATGCACTCATATTAGGCCTTCAAACAGTCATCGCCCTAGATGTTAAATCGATTAATATCTTTTGTGATTCCCAACTATTTGTAAACCAATTCAATGGTGTATACCAGTGTCGTAACAAAATACTCCAAAGGTACAAATGTCATGTCAACATACTTTTGACTACCTTGACTGTTAGAAACTTCAAACCATCCCATGTTCTACTAATAAATTTATGGATACCATTGCCTACCTATCTTCTCAGATTCTTGCTTTGTCTTCTAACTCCAAAATATTTTTCACAATACAAAGGTTGCAATCACCCTCTTATTTATTGTGGCATGTCAAAGTTGTCAAAATAGTTGTACTTGACCCATGTGACCTTTGGTATAAGTAGTTTGCAAACTACCTTTCCCTTTCCATTCTACCTCCCGATCTAACTCGTAATGAATAACATGCCTTTCTTAAAGGTGTCTCTTGCTATGACATCATGGGTGGTCTTCTTTATAAATTTGGCTTTGATGGTATTCTCTTATGATGCCTTACAAGTTCTGAAATTCCTTACACCATCAAGGACGTTCACAACAAAATTTATGGAGGTCACTTTAGTGGTTTGGTTTTCACTTAGCGCATTATTTTCCTTGGCTATTATTGGAAAACCCTAAACCATGACAGTTTTGACTATGTCAAACATTGTATGAAATTATAGCAACATGCTAATCTTCATCACACACCCCATCATGCCTTATAGGTCACATGAGACCTTTGGCCTTTCTCTAAATGGGGTTTGGATCTTATTGGAGAGATCAATCCTCATTCTTCAAAACTCCATCAATAGATTATAATCGCTACTAAATACTACACTAAATAGATAGAATCCATCCCCATCATTTCTACAAAAGCTGAGAAAAATTGTGAATTCATCAACCATCACATCATTTTTTTCTTTGGTGTCCCTCACCACCTCATCACTGATAACAACAAGTAATTCAAAAACAAAACCCTACAAAATCTTTGCAATAATTTTGGCATTCAACTTAGTTTCTCATCACCTTATTACCCACAAACAAATGGAAAAGAAGAATCAAACAATAAAACATTGAACAAAATTCTCATGAAAGTAGTTGACGATACTGGGAAGGATTGGCATACGCACATTCTGTTTGCACTGTGGGATTACCGCACTATTATTCACACTTTAATTGCAGCCACACTATTCTCTTTGGTCTACGGTATCGAGGTTGTATTTCCTCTCAAAGTGAAAATTCCATCTCTTTACATCTGACTACAAGACATGCTTAACGACGATGACTTTCACCAGGACCGTTTATCACAACTTACATTGTTAGATTAACATTGTCTCAATGATCTTGATCATCTACAAATATACCAATAATGTATCAAACATGCCTATGATAAATTTTTCCATGAACAAACCTTCTAAGCCAGTGACCTTGTCCTGAAGGAAAATCAACATGTAACCAAAGAAGAGAAAAGTAAACGGGGAAAATTTGCTCCTAATTGGCTTGGACCCTCACCACCTCATCACTGATAACAACAAGAAATTCAAAAACAAAACCCTACAAAAGATTTGCAATAATTTTGGCATTCAACTCAACACCTTATTACCCACAAATAAATAGCCAAGCAGAATCAAACAATAAAACATTGAACAAAATTCTCATGAAAGTAGTTGATGATACTGGGAAGGATTGGCATACGCACATTCTATTTGCACTATGGGCTTACCACACTAGTATTCACACTTTAACTGCAACCACATTGTTCTCTCTGGTATAAGGTACTGAGGTTGTCTTTCCTCTCAAAGTGAAAATTCCATCTCTTTACATCTCACTACAAGACATGCTTAACGATGATGACTTTCGCCAGGACCTTTTATCACAACTTGCGTTGTTAGATTAACATTGTCTCAATGCTCTTGATCATCTACAAATCTACCAAAAACGTATCAAGCATGCCTATGATAAATGTTTCCATGAACAAACCTTCCAATCCAGTGACCTTATCCTGAAGGAAAATCAACATGTAACCAAAGAAGAGAAAAGTAAACGGGGAAAATTTTCTCCTAATTGGTTTGGACCCTATATCGTTACTCATACTTATGGATCAGGTGCTTATTGTTTTTCTTCACTCGAAGGTAAACCCAAACCTAATCCCCTCAATTCCTTGTATCTTAGACCATTTTATTGTTGAAATCCAGTCCTATATCACCTTTTATCTATTGACCACTCGTCCTTGAGCATCATTTGCCTTCCATGTTACCCATTTTGAAGATCAACGACTAAACAAGAATCACGTGATTACCCATCAGCTTTCAACCTTATCTTCAATATGAGTACCGTGGCTCTACTCATGGTATAATTCTCATGGATAATTTTCATCTTTTTCAAAGATGGAATCCCATATTCATTCATCATTTAAAATTGTCTCTTTCATAAGTTAACCTTTGTGTGCTATGGTTTTGTCTTCTAAACAAGAACCTATTTTTTATCTATAGTCTTTTCCATTACTTAAAATGTTTTAAAAAGTAAAATGGTATTAAAATCCTTGAGTCAAAATTCAAGCAAAAATATGACTTCCTCATAAGGGACATCTCTTTTCTCTATCTCGCCGCTATAAATAGATTTCTCCCTCGAAGCACAGTTATACAAATCTTGCTATACTGCACAGAGTCTATCATAAAAAAGACTATCCTTCCAAAAACAAAATAAAATATTCAAAAGCTTCTCGCATTTATCAACTTCATGAAGACCTCAAGGAGATAATATACTCATCCCATATATACTTCCCACATCGATCAGTCTATCAAAAACAAAAACAAATGAAGAAAATGATAACTTTTTGTCATGGAATTGCCTATTTTTTATCATGGGTTTCTTGTTAGGTAAACATGTTGTCATACACTAAGTTATGTTAAACCACCTATTTTCACCTAATTGCCTTTTCACCCTACTATTCTATCTTCTCAAGGGACTTGATGCAACTGTGACATTTCGTGATCCGGTGACTTTCTTCACCCTTAGAATAGTCCATTATGCAACTCCTTTAGGGTCTCATGTTCATAAGCCAATCTTTGGTATGATATACTCATTAAGTTTCTTATCAATTAGGTGTCTTGTAACATCCTCATTTTAGAAAATAGAACAAGTCAATTTTTTTTTTTTGATAGTTGCATACTGGTTCTAAATACATAATTTAGAACTCATAATTCAAATAACCATTTATATAACAGACAACCA